>CABHPQ010156581.1:0-14467 GCA_902168405.1 Peromyscus aztecus | reverse complement strand
GCCCGTACCCCGCCGGGCCGCGCCCCCGCCCCCCATGCACCACCTCCTGGAGCAGTCGGCGGACATGGCGACCGCGCTGCTGGCGGGCGAGAAGCTGAGGGAGCTGATCCTGCCTGGCTCGCAGGACGACAAGGCGGGCGCGCTGGCCGCGCTGCTGCTGCAGCTCAAGCTGGAACTGCCGTTCGACCGCGTGGTCACCATCGGCACCGTGCTGGTACCCATCCTGCTGGTCACCCTGGTCTTCACCAAGAACTTCGCAGGTGAGGCAGGGCGCGCGTCCGCAGGTGTTTAGCGCCCAGCGCTCTGAGCGCGCCGGCTCTCAGCGCCAGGCAGCGAGCTCCAGCTGGACCGCACCCACCTGGCCAGGCGGGGAGGCATTGCCCTCAGGTCTCAGCACAGACCTTGGGCAGCGCCTCAGTCTGGCATGAGGGGCTGAAGCGAGACGGGGCCTCCCAGAGAGCCCTCCTCTGTTTTACTGTTGTTTGGCTTTCCATTCCTTCAGCCTCAAGCCGTGAGGAGAGTAGGCCTGTCAATGGGACATGGGGTCTGAGTTGTAGAATGTCACAGTGTGGACTGAGGCTTGGAGGAGTAGCCAGTGAGGACCAGAGAAGGATGTTCTGAGTGTTGAGAGCCACTGCCCAGGGAGAGTGAAAATCCCATGATGCTTCACGGGACTCATGGGGCTGACAGTGTAGGAAATTGAGGGTACTTCTGAGGAGCTCTGGAGTACCCCCCTCCAAAGGTCTTCTGCAGAAGAGGTCAGACATGGCTGGCCTTGGAGGGCACCAAGCGAGGATGGCCCAAGATGGCAAAGGCAGTGTAGGTGGAAGATGGGGCAGGTCAGGGAAGAGTGAATAGGCTGAGAGGTCAGGGGGCCTGGTATGAGAGGGAGCACGTGGGTGCACCTGTGGTCATAGCCAGGAAAGTGCACGTGCTTGGTGGGCACTGCCTAAGGCGACATGTTCAGAACAGAGCAGTAAGCCCGCGTGAGGCTCTGGGGAGCTGCCTTCTGGTGACACACAGAGACAGGAAATAGCGTCTCCCACCTGGAGCTGAGCTGAGGCAAGGACTCAGCCCTAGGTATCCACATGCACAGGTCTAATTTGTGGTCCAGGGGCGCAGGTTTCATAGCAGGAAGAAGACCGTCAGGGCTCCAGAGTTCCTCTGGAGGTGCAGGCCGCTCTACCCGCTGCAGCTCCTGGGGAACAAGAACAGGTATTTTAATACCCACCTCTTCACCATCCTCCACAGGTGCCTCACCTTTCAGGAAACTCCAGGACCTAGAGATGTCCAACCTGAGAGGAGGCGTCCTTCAGACTGCTTAATACTACCCCAAGGGTGGAGGAAGTTCTCCTGGTCTCCATCCTTGCACACCAGAGGCTCTGACACTCAGGATTAGATGTCCCCATAAGCAAGACAGAAGAATGAGGGCACAGTGAGGCCTCCAGTCACACCCAGGTGTGTGCATAAAGGGGCCTTGGGCTGTGCTGGTCCCGGTATCAGTCATGGGGTGGCTGGCTTACAACCACAGACATGTGCCTCACAGTTCTGGGGGCCAGAAGCACAAAATCCAGGTGTGGGGAGGACTGAGTTCTCTCTCAATGCCCTAGAGAATGCCAAGGACCCTTTCTTCCTGATTAGCTGGTAGCTGCAGACCATCTCTGGTATTCCGTGGCCTGTAGCTGCACAACCCGAGTGTTGTGTCTGTCCTCTGTTGGGGATTTCCCCAGGTCCGGGTCCCTCCCTGGAGTCACAAGGATACAGCAGGGTTAGGGTCACTCTACTCCATTCTCGCCTCATTTACATCTGCAAAGGCTTCTCTATCAGTCCACAGGTATAGGGATAGGATTTCAGCAGATACTTGGGAACACAGCTTTATCTATGACAGACTTAATAGGGTAGCCTCAGATGTGGGGGTACACATGGACTGATGTGAGCCCCACGTGCAGGCACTGCCAGCCCAGCTTGTCACCTGTGAGGCCTCCAAACACCCTGCATCCAGCTGGGCCTGGAACCACTCCCTGTGCTTTCCCTCAGAAATGCATGTGGCCACCTGAGGCCCACATGTCTAAGCCCGTCTGCCCATGCTAAGCTAGTCCTACACAAGTATGAGGAGGGGTCCTGGTGCCTCTGCAGCATGGACAAGCAGCTGTACTTGGCCAGTAAGCCTGCTCTTTTCCTGGGAGGACAGAGAACGAACAACCAGCCTTAACCCTACCCTTTGCTCTCCCTGACTTCCTGCATAATTTGGAAGCATTGACTGCTTCTCTTGGCTTTGATCGATGTTCAGAACAGCACAGTAGCCTCTTGTGGCTCTTCACCATCCTTTTGCCCCACAGAAGCTAGAAGCATCCAGGGACCTCAGGCACAAGAGAATCGGGTGTGGGGAAAGGGTGCCTTGATGGTTCTTTCTCCCGAGGCCCAAAACTGCGTGGGGACCACTCAGTGAGGACATAGGAGATAAGACAGGTGCATACTCAGGCCCCTGTGCCAGGACTCTGTGTGGGGCCTGCCTGAAGGATTTAGGACTTCTGGCCTCCAGATCTGGGAGGTATGTGTCTGCTGTTTTAAGCCAGCCACCCCACTGCTAGTACTGTGACCAGTGTGACCAACGGTCGCTCCATTTTTCCTGCATACTCCCGGGTCCTGCCTATAGGGGCATTCAATCCTGAATGTCAGAGGAGGGTGCTGTGTGGATACCCTCTCAGGAGGAGTCCACCTTCCTTGTAGTGGGTCCTGCTATGTTAAAAAATGAATTTCCTTGAGCTCAGCACTGCTGATCGCCACCTAGCAGAGCTGGAGGTAGAGCTCAAGGTGTAGGGACAGCCCAGGAAAATCTCAGAGGACTCCTGTCCGGAGACCAGCTGGTGATGGGGCCAGGGCTACGTGAAATAGCTCCCCTGCCACTCAGGCGGGAGTGGGGGAAGAGGAGAGAGGCAAAGAGCCACCAGATTGCTCAGACTCAGAGTGGCAGGTCAGCAACGACTTTTTCCTAAAATAGTCAAATAATCAGGTCCTAGTTACCTGGGGGTACTTTTGGTTATCGCCTGGGTGTGCCCACCCAGCTCACGGAAGTGGGATGTCACCCAGGAGGGGTCCCGTTCTTAGTACTCTTTCTTCGTTAAAGAAGGAAAGCTGAAAGTGCCTCATACGATGAGCATAGGCAGCCCTGCACCTGGCCTCTGGCCTTTCCCCGGGCATCCCACCCAGCAGGATGGATCTCAGGGTGGACCTGTGAGAGATGGAGGCACTTGGACACCAGCCCATCTACTTTTTTCTGTGGCCCCTGCAAGTCAACCCTTTCTGCCCCAGGTATGAGTCTCACCCCTGCAAGGCCTGCAGCACTCAGAAGTATCCACCCATACCACTGCAGGAAGTACCAGGATGGAGTACTCCCCCACGTACATACACACATGAGGCAGGCAGCCTGCGAGAAGCCAGGGCCACCTGTTATCTGCCCACACTGCTGGAACAGACGAACATAAACCCAGTGGCTTCAAACGATGTACGAGACTAGGGTGTGGCTCAGCAGCAGAGCGTTCGCTTAGCATGCTGGAGGGCCTGGGTTGACCAGCACCTTACACACACACCAAAAGGCAAACAAACAAGGCTGGCAAGAGAGCTCAGCCAGTAAAGATGCTTTCCTCAAGCCTGACAATTCGAGTTTGATCCCTGGAATCCACAGGGTAGCAGGGGAGAACCAATACCCACCAGTTGTCCACTGATCTCCATACACATTCCACGGCACACATAACACCCACATACATACACATAAACACACACACAAACGTTTCAAAATTAAGGAAAACAGTTGTCCTCCATTTCTGCAGAAATCTAAAGTGAGTGTTACAATATGGGTAAATTGTAGGCAGGGCCAGTCCTAGAATTTCCAGTGGCAAGTCCATTCCCACCTCAGGATCTAGCTAAGTCATGTCATTTGGCTCAGGCCTTCTCTGCACTACTACTGCCTGCCTTTGAAAGGGACTCCTGTGATTCCATTGTCCCACTCAGGTAATCCAGGAAAAGATTTGGACCTGCCCTGGGGGAGGGGGAGCTGGCCAGAGGCAATAGCCTCAGCAGAACCAGGGGTCCCTGGAAAGGCTCTCCTTCCACAAGTGACAGAGGCATAAGTGAGCTGGGCTGTTTGCAGGCTGGACCCCAGGAGTGGACTGGAAATATGCCTAATGCTCAAGTTCAGCCCAACCCTGGACAGAATTCCAAATAAAAACCCTATAGGTCTGTGCTTGTACTCTTTAGACCTGCTCTTCTGGAGGCCTCAACAAGCACTTAATGCTCTGTGGTCACTGCTGTTGTCTTCATGCCGCTGTGACGGGGTAGGCAGTCTCAGCTAGAGCTTGACTGACTAGTAGTTTCCTTGACTAGGAATCTCAGTGCACTCTTACGAGCAGCAGGGTACCCAGCAGCTCAGGTGTACACATTACCGTCCTCTGGGGAAAGGACCCTCCCACAGCACTCTACAGAGATAGCTCGGTCTGCATTGAGATGGAGCAGCTTTTGTGTCTCCTCCTTGAGCACCTGTACTTACCCAGGCAAGACTCATCACCCCTGGGAAATCCCACAAGAGGGTCCTCACACAGAGAACTCCGTGTAGCCACAGTATCTGGGCAGAGCATCCAGTGTCTGAGTACCTGTCATTCTGCCCAGTTCAGTCCACAGCATCACCACCCTGTGGTAGGCAGCCATGCTTGAGCCATGTGCTCCTCTAGGTCCTTTGGTCTCAGCTGTGCCCTCAGAAGCACCATGTGCCTCTGCAGACACAGGCCAGCGAAGGAGGAGGTTTGGCCCCACTGGATATGCCCATAAGAGTATGGGGGTCTCTCCCCTTGTTTGTCCAGCTTGCAGTTTGGCTGGCTGTAGGGATGGGCTTAGTACAGGGTGGGAGACAAATTCCCAGAGAGAAAACCATGTACCCTTCTGTGGCTTTAGGGGTCAGCTGTAAGGAATATATATATATATATATATATATATATATATGAATAAAATTCCATTTTTTTCAACCAAGAGAGCTTTGCTTTCCCTGTTTGCTCTTCTCAGAGCCCAGCTCATCCAGCCTGGACACCTGTCCTCCAGGACCTCAAGTTAAAGGGCTCAGCTTTCTCTGACTCTCTGTAGCCTCCCCCTGACCATGGCCAGGTGTCCAGCTCTCATGTGGGCATGGCTCAGCTTCAAGGAGCCCCAGTACCTGACCATCTAAGCAAGGCTCACTCTGTCTAGCTCACCCACACCTCTACTGGAGTCTGCCATACCTTCCAGGACCATATGAGGAAGACCAGTGGCCACACAGGCCCTGCCTTTGGGGCTCTCTTTGACTGGGTTATGTTCTGGGAGTCCTTGAGCCCTAAGCTTCTTTGAGCCTTCATGATATGAGGCTATGTAGGCAGATGGATATACCCCCAAATGGTTACCAAGGTCCTAGGCTAAGTTAGAATGGGGTCAAGACCCCTAGATGTTGGTACTACAAGAAGAACATGCAGGCAGTGGGGTCTCTGTCCCCTGCCTCTTGGGCCTCTGGAAGCATCAACTGTGATTAATGTCTGTGTTGGTTATTTTTCTAGTTGCTGTGGCAGAAACAACCTAACGGAGGAAGGACTTGGTCTGGTTCACAGTTTCAGGGAATACATTCCAACATGGGGAGAAGGCATATGGCTAGGGTGGCTCCATCCATGGCGAGAGCTCCTGGCGTAGCTCATTCACACTGAGGTGCATATAACCCCTGTGACCTTCCCCTAGTTTGATGCTTCTAGCTAGGCCCCACCTCCTGAAGACACCACAAACCTACCAAAACAGTGCTACCAGATGGGCACAGATGTTCAAATACATGAACCTATATGGGAAATTTCATATTCAAACTTTGGCAGCGGGAGGGGGGGTGTCAAGACAAGGTTTCTCTGTGTAACAGCTCTGGCTGTCCTGGCACTCTGTTTGTAGACCAGGCTGGCCTCGAACTCCCAGATATCTGCCTGCCTTTGCCTCCCAAGTGCTGGGATTAAAGGTGTGTGCCACCTCTGCCTGGCCATAAGTTAGTCTTCCAGCTGGGCTGAGTCTCCGCCATCTCCCTGTCTCCATTAACTGGAGGCTAGGTACAGACAGGCTAGCCAATTAGATCCTGTTATTTCCTGATCTCAACATTGTGGTGAAGGGCTTTAAGCTGGAACAGGAGAGGCTTCTAGCTGACCTGCCCTGGGGCCAGTCTTGAGGGTAAGAGAGGTGGCTAAGGAGGAGTTGGCTTGGATTAATGCCACAGGTGACCATAGTCTGGCACCTAGGAATCATGACCCGGTCTGGTGGGCTTTGAGCCTCCAAGTTTTCTGAAAACGAATTAAAAGCATGAGATTGCAGAACAAGGCTGACCGTGCCCCAGTGCTTCAGGATGTGTGCCCACTTAAGCAAGTGCAGCCGGTCCCTTAGTTCATATGCAGTGGCAGATGTGTCCAGCCTGTGAGGGTTCCCTAGCAGTGTCCACCAGCATCCAGGGTTCCCACGTTTCCCTTCCTCCAGGACAGGGGGACTCATAAGACCCCTTTCACCTGTCACAGGCCATTTTTTTTCATGGAATTTGGGCCTCTGTGACTGCGTCTGGTTAGGTGGGAGCATCCAGGCCACCCGTCCTGGCAGTGCAAAGCCAGTGGCAGGGACTGGTGTTCAGTCCGTGTGGGATGCTGAAAGAGGGACCCTGGCTGCCAGCATGGCCTGTCTTGATCCTCTCTAGACCTTGGTTTCTCCTGTACATACAGTCTCTCTGGCCTTTCTAGACCTAGATAAACAGTACTGGTTTCTCAGCTTATACAAGCAGGTCTTAACCCCTGCCTTCCACTTTGTGAGGATGGGAACTACACACACAACACTGTCTTCAGGACATGGTGAGGGAAAGCTGGCCTCAGAGAGGTAGGTCCACTTGGAAACAGCCGTCCCTGCATAAGGCAGGCAGCTCTATCAGAGGGGCTGTAGAGTCCATGGACATGAGAGAGCCCAGCTACCTACACAGGGGAGGGGTCTGAGCAGAGATGGGATCAGGTCTATCCCACGCCCTTCATCCCAAGACCCGGTCTTCCTCAGGCCAGTCCCACCTCTTGCCCTAGCCCATGTCTCCTCTCTACCCTAGAGGAACCAATTTACTGTTACACTCCGCACAACTTCACCCGTGACCAGGCGCTGTACGCCCGTGGCTACTGCTGGACAGAGCTGCGGGATGCGCTGCCCGGCGTGGATGCCAGCCTGTGGCCATCGCTGTTTGAGCACAAGTTCCTGCCCTACGCACTGCTGGCCTTTGCTGCCATTATGTATGTGCCCGCACTGGGCTGGGAGTTCCTGGCCTCCACGCGCCTCACCTCTGAGCTCAACTTCCTGCTTCAGGAGATCGACAACTGCTACCACCGAGCCGCGGAGGGCCGTGCCCCCAAGATCGAGAAGCAGATCCAGTCGAAGGGGCCGGGCATCACGGAGCGTGAGAAGCGAGAGATCATCGAGAATGCTGAGAAGGAGAAGAGCCCTGAGCAGAATCTGTTTGAGAAGTACCTGGAGCGCCGGGGCCGCAGCAACTTCTTGGCCAAGCTGTACTTGGCACGGCATGTACTGATCCTGCTGCTCAGTGTGGTGCCCATCTCCTACCTATGCACCTACTACGCCACCCAGAAGCAGAATGAGTTCACCTGTGCCCTGGGCGCCTCACCTGATGGGCCAGTGGGTAGCGCTGGACCCACGGTGCACGTCAACTGCAAGCTGCCGTCCGTGCAGCTGCAGCGGATCATTGCGGGCGTGGACATCGTACTACTCTGCTTCATGAACCTCATCATCCTAGTCAACCTCATCCACCTCTTCATCTTCCGCAAGAGCAACTTCATCTTTGACAAACTACACAAGGTGGGCATCAAGACGCGCCGGCAGTGGCGGCGCTCACAGTTCTGCGACATCAACATCCTGGCCATGTTCTGCAACGAGAACCGCGACCACATCAAGTCGCTCAATCGGCTGGACTTCATCACCAACGAGAGTGACCTCATGTACGACAATGTGGTTCGGCAGCTCCTGGCGGCCTTGGCTCAGTCCAACCATGACACCACGCCCACTGTGCGGGACTCGGGCATCCAGACCGTGGACCCCAGCATCAACCCTGCAGAGCCTGATGGCTCCGCTGAGCCACCTGTGGTCAAGCGGCCCCGTAAGAAAATGAAGTGGATCCCCACCAGCAACCCGCTGCCACAGCCCTTCAAGGAGCAGCTGGCCATCATGCGCGTGGAAAACAGCAAGGCTGAGAAGCCCAAGCCCGTACGCAGGAAGACCGCCACAGACACGCTTATTGCCCCGCTGCTGGATGCTGGTGCCCGGGCTGCCCACCACTACAAGGGTAGTGGGGGTGATCCCGGCCCCTCCCCTGCCCCACCTGCTGCCTCTGACAAGAAACATACCCGTCACTTCTCCCTGGATGTGCATCCCTACATCCTAGGTACCAAGAAGGCCAAGACTGAGGCAGTACCCCCTGCCCTACCAGCCTCCCGGAGCCAAGAAGGTGGCTTCCTGTCCCAGACAGAAGAATGTGGGCTGGGCCTGGCTGCAGCACCCACCAAAGGTAGGGAGCCAGGCAGGTGGGGGATGATGGGGCAAGATGTAGATTCCCAGGGAGCCCGGAGCAGGAAACTGGCAGTCCCCGTGTCTAGGGCACGAGGGCAGAAGACACCACAGAACAATGGAGATGAGGTGGCAGGCAGGCTAGCTAGAGCTTGGTGACAGCAGGGCCAGCTGATGGGTTGCTCCTAAGGTGAGGTGCAGGCCTAATAGGAGTCTGGATGCTCCCATAAGGCAGAGGATGAGGAGGAAGGCAGGACTGTGGCCACACATCTCCTTTGGTCAGTAAGGGCTTCAGGCAGATGTGAGCCACCGCGGGCGGGTGGGGGGTATTTAGCAAACAGCACTGCTGTTCATGGGTAGCGAGACTTAGCTGGGCAGGCTGCTGAGCGCAAGGGTGCCTGCCGTCCATGGAAGCTAGGGGCCCAGCAGGTCCCATGGGTGACACAGGGAGGGCCATAGGAGCGAGTGAGCTAGAGGGTGAAACGCCTATGTTCCTGCCTGTTTGCAGATGCTCCACCCCCCGAGAAGGAAATCCCATACCCCACAGAGCCTGCCCTGCCAGGGCTTCCATCTGGGGGCCCATTTCACGTCTGCTCACCCCCCGCGGCTCCTGCTGCTGCCCCCCTGTCACCAGGCAGTCTGGGCAAGGCTGACCCCCTCACCATCCTCAGCCGAAATGCCACCCACCCCCTGCTCCACATCAGCACGCTCTATGAGGCCCGGGAAGAGGAGGAAGGAGGTCCCTGTGCTCCCTCAGACATGGGCGACCTCCTCACCATCCCCCCACCCCAGCAGATCCTCATCGCCACCTTCGAGGAGCCAAGAACAGTTGTGAGTACTGTGGAGTTTTGAGGGGCAGGGCCTTCCAGGCTGCCAAAAACTCTCTGCATGAGCCAGGGATGGCCCAGCTGAGCCTAGCCTTGAGTAGACCTGAACTCTGCTCACCCAGTACTGCCTACACCCCAGCCTCCTGTCTGCATGCCACGGGGCCCAGCACTCCTTCCCCCTGGCTCACCATGGCATCCGCGGGTGCAGGCTGGGGCTAGAGCGCAAGGTGGGGGGGTAGGGTGCCCACCCTGGCATCAGGCACCCCCTGTGTGCTGGGCCACAAGAGAGAGAGTTTATTTTTTTCGTGGGTTTTGTTGTGTGCTGAGACAACTCAGCAGACCCAGTTGGGCCCAGCCTAGGGTGTGTGAGGAGGAAGCTGAGGACGGTGGCACTGACCTCAGGACAGACCCCAGGGGTCACTCACTTAAGGGCCTGGCCCCTGCAGAGGGACCTGATGCCTTCAGGTGGGGGAACCGAGGGCTGCCCCAGGTCCAAATCAACATGCACTTTCTCCTCCTAGCCTGACACACACTTTATTTTACTATGATTACTGTAACTGACGAGCTTATTTATCATCAGGAGAATTAGGGTGCATTTAAAGCAAAGGATGGTGTGTGTGTGTGTGTGTGTGTGTGTGTGTGTGTGTGAAGCAGAGGTGGGTGTGAAAGTGCAAGTAAGCAGGTGTGGGTATAAGCACCTGCCTGAGCGCTGCTCGAGCTGGCCAGAGGGCACAGTGCCCACGCGCCAGCAAGCTCACGAACAAGTGTGGTGTGTGAGTGAGCCTGAGAGTGTGTGAGTGTGCAAGTGGTACCCACGTGAGCAGTGGGTGAGAGCAGGCCGAGGCACCAGGGTGCGAGTGAGGGAAGGAATACAACGCAATAACCACATCCCCCTCCCGGGTCCCCAGCTGCTGGCTGGGCTGCTTCCCACGGGAGTCCAGGCCCCACTGGCCCCACCCCTATTACCTCAGCCACGCGCCACGTGACGAAGTATTAACAAGGTAGCACTGAGCATATCAATAATAAATACTATTCTGATAACTCCCTGTGCTTTGAGGCCCTGCCTCCCTGTACTAACTAGTGCTACCTGCAACACCCATCCACACCTGGGCATCTCTTGGAGCCACTGGGACACAGTGGGCAGGGCCAGGCAGCCCAAGAACACCAGGCCTCCACCCAGAAGTGTGAGGAGGGGGACCATGGGGTGCTGGGGTTGTGGGGCTGCGGGGGGGGGGGGGGGGACAGAGTATTAAGGGAGCTCTCTGGGAAGGGACATAGTATCTTAGTTACTGTTCTATTGCTGTGAAGAGACACCATGACAAAGGTCACTTTGAAGAAGAAAGCATTGAATCGGGGGGTTGGTTGTCATCTCAGAGGGTTAGTCCACGAACGACATGGCGGGGAGCCCAGAGCTACATCCTGATCTGCAGGCAGGAAGCAAAGGGAGTGGGTCTGTCTGCTGAGACCTCAGAGCCCACCCCAGTGGCACACCTTCTCCAACAAGGCCACACCTCCAAAGCCTTCCTCAACAACCCACCGTCTGGGAACCAAACATTCAAATATAGGAGCGTACCGGGGCCGTTCTTCAAACCACCACATACGGCCTGGCCCCAGGTGCTGTTAATAAGTGCATTACCAGGGACCACAGAGCTGGCAGGATCCGGGAAGGATTCTTGGTTGGTAGGTCCAGGCTGTGGTCAGGATGCACTTACCATGTTCATCAGAAGGTCCACAATAGAGTTTCAACCTCAGGCCCAAGATTCAGTTAGACAAAACTGGCCCTATAGAGCGGCATGCCCTGCAGGCCAGGGTAGGTGACCCTGTGGGTTTGAACAAGAGAATCCTTGAAGACAGGTGGCTGAGGAAGCTAGGCCATGAATTCATAGACATTCGGGGGCATAGGTCATAGATCAAAAGAGAGAGGCTCAGCTGAGATCAGAACAGCCACCTCTGCCTGGCTTGTGCCTCCTGAAAGCTTACCTAGCCATGGGACAACCCTGAGGTAGGCAGGGCAAAATGTTCCCATGTCCTCCACTGCCGCAGTCCAAGCCTAAGCATGCTGACCATGCAGAGACCACATTCTGGTTTGATTATTTGTTTTGAAATGTTTTGTTACCATCCACTTAAGGCCAAAACAGATCACAGGACCGCTGCCACTGGTTTAGTTGGGGGATACAGGGAACCAATCCTGGGGCTTGCATATGCTAAGCAAGTGTTCTATCGCTGAGTTACACCTCCAGCTCAGATACCTGCCATAGGGAAGGTGTTTCTTGTTCACAGACAATAGAGGGGACATCCCACATCACACAGGGTCACACCAAGGAATACCGGGGTGAGGCTGGCAGAGAGCCATCCCCAGGAAGGAACAGATCGGACAAGTAAGAGACAGAGGATCCTCCAGTGTGGATAGCTTCTGTGGGTGCTGGACTCAGGCTGTGCCTAATTCCTGCCTTGGAGTGACTGGGACAGGTGGATAGTGGCCCAGACTGTGGGAAAGGGGTAGTGATGGGCACTGCCCGCTCTGGGGAGTGGTCTGCCTTAGAAGACGGGCACCTGTCCAGAGCCAGCAAAGCTCCCAGGTCGGCATATGAGACTCTAGAAGACAGCCAGGTGTGGCACCACAGCATTTAATCCCAGCACTTGGGAGGCAGAGGCAGGCAGATCTCTGAGTTTGAGGCCAGCCTCATCTACATTGTGAGTTCCAGGACAGCCAGGGCCTCATAGTGCGACCTTGTCTCAAAGCCAAACCAAAAACCACAATACAATACAGAAATGCACCCTGTCCTCAGAAAGCCCACCCTAAGCTGATGCTGGACACTGTCCCTGGCATTCCAGGCAGTACGCAACATTTCCACACATTCTAGGAAGGGGCTTCTGAGACCTCAAGGAACCCTGGGAGAACAGCTGGCTGCCTCCAGGCTGCTTGCTTCCCTGGAGAAGATGAGCCATGGTGCCATGGCCCACACCCACAAATTGGCCCCTTGATGATGATGAGCAGGCATGGCAGCTAAAGTAACCCAAGAAAACTCGGGGTGCTGGCGTCTTTCCTGCTCCCTGGCCTTCTCTGCTCACATACCCATCTGCTTCCTGCACATGGCATATAGTCCACCCTGCATGTATTATATCCACTCCCTACAGCTCAGCCTGAACACCCAGGGGCTTGCTTGGCTCAGAGTGGGAGACACTCAGATTCTAGGGAGCCGCTGGTCTGTGTGGTACCAAGTCCATCTGCTGTACCTTCCTTATAGTCCCTGTTTCCCTGTTCATGAAGGGAAGTACCATAGAACGTTCAGACAGTGTCTGGGCACGCTGTCCCAGAGCTTATACAGAGCAGAAGTTGACATGGGAGAGGCTGGGCCCATTGGAGCTGGCTCTTTGGGAGAACCAAGGCCAATAAAGCAGCCACTTCTCACCTCTATTCTTGGATTAAGCCTAGAAGGACCTCTCAGAAGAGTCCTGTCTGGAAGAGGTTGGTGCTGTGAGTAAACAATGCTGTCTCTGTGTGCTGACCTTCAAGGGGCTGCTTCTGGGGAAGGGGCTCAAGTCAGTGTCCTGCAGAAGCAGACAGAGAATGAGTTCCTGTTTCTTCACGCCTTATATACCTTTCTCAGGGGTACTGGGCATCCTACCATCTTACTCCTCAGAAGTGTCCTCTGGCTCCATGTTCCCATTAGCTAATCTACCTTCCAGGAAGCAGATGGCCAGGGACCCAAAGAAAGAATAGTCGTGATCCCTGGGGTCACACTGAGCAGAGCCCCTTGCCAACTTGGGGCTCCCTTTCTGGCCTCTGCCTCAGCTCTACTTCTGCGGGACCTGTCTGGTTCAGGTTGTCTTTGCTGTTCTCACACCTGACCTTTTCCTTGCTGCACCCCTCAAAGCTAACTGGGAACCCAGGAAGGCCTTCCACACTGTGTACTCACAATTGCTTCAGAAAGCTCCTTTCCCTTCCTAGGGGCTCTGGGCGCTTCTGGCCATGTCGAATCCTTTCCCTGCAAGCCTCGCCTGCATTGGCTCCCCGCATGGCTCACCTCAAAAAGCCCCTCCAGTGGCTGCTCTGCTGAACAAAGGGGCCTCCCATATGGCCAACTCTGTGATAAGTCACCCACTTGCCTTGTGGCAGAACAGAACCTGCTGGAACAAAAAGCATGCTTGGGAACAGCTGGTCGAAGGCAGAACTCAGCTAGCACGCTGTTCACCCAAGCAAAGCCTAAGATACAGGGGAGGCCCAGGCTCTACCAGCCGGGGATCTGCCATGGTTTCCCTGGCAGCATGGCCAGACGTGTCCCCCAGACACCATTTCCTATTTCTGGCCCCTGCAGACACCAGTAGGTGAGAGGGCATCTCTGGTTTTCATCACCTTCCTCCCCTAACAGCCACTTAGCCAAAATAGAATTCTGGCCCTTGAGGGTCGGCGTCTACTTTAAATGTCAGCCCATCCTCTGCCTTCCCTAGGCAGGGCAAACGGGACATGGCACTGTGGTCTGCCCACAGAAACCGATAGGCTCAGTGAGAACCATCCCAGCCAACCAGGACTGGAATCCAGGCCCATTCCTGACACTAGCCTAGCAGTAAGATTTTCAAACAGTACAGGTACCGGGAGAGTAACCTCATCGTGTGTGCTTTGTGAGCAAGTACAGTGGGGTGGCAGGCTCGGCTCTAAGCCCATCCCTGCCTTCTGTCGAGCCGCGTGAATGTGGCTGAGGAGACCAGAAGAGGAAGGTGACCACGGAGCACTGGCATAAAAGTAGTGAACAACAGGGACACATCCGAGACTCCCCAGAACAAAGATGTGTGTCACTAAGGGGCAGGGAAGGCAGAGGTCACCTGGAAGCCAGGCCCCTTGGGGGATCGAGAAGCTGTATGGAGGAGATGGTATCAACAAGAGCAGCAAATACCTGCCAGTAGTCTCCGTGTGGACCTCTCCATGTGTGCCGACCTGCCTGCCGGAGGGAACCCTGCCTGCCGCAGAAAGGATTAACTCCCCGACAATAGCCAGGTTCTAGAAGGGCCATTCAGAGGACCGATGTCAAAGGCCAAGGCCAGGGCTGCAACCT
>CABHPQ010156580.1:0-31785 GCA_902168405.1 Peromyscus aztecus | reverse complement strand
TTTATTTGGAGTGTCAGAATTTTACATCAAGAAAATAACTTTATCTATTCACAGTTTCTAAAAAGCCCAGGTAAAGTAAATTTGTCAATAAATCTTTTATTTATTGCAAAAATCCCCAATGAAATAAAACATAAAATAAAGCCAGTTTTGAATATTAAAGTTTTTGGAAGAAACTTTACTGTCATACAGTGAAGAATGACTTCTGGGCTGACTCCATAGATAATAAATAATGAAAGTATCTGCAGTTTGAAGTACCACAAAATATTCTGTGATAAGAGTACCTTGAACAGAAATGATAATCTATCATTTATATTCTTTTCTTTAAAAAATATTCTACACTACATTTAGTCAGTACACATTTTCCACCTACTGATATTCCACACTCCACTACATTTTAATAGTTTTCCAAAACAAACTCAAGTGTGATAATGAGTTTGTTTGTGCCTCACAGTTCAATAGCTGTAGAATCAAAATGAGGATTTCCTGTTTGCAAAATGTGAATTTTTAGAATATATAAATAGTTTCATTAAATAGAAGAAGACTATTTGTTTGAATTGCATGGGTAAAAGTATAATCTAAAAGTAAAGTTTTCTAGAGTTGAATTATCAGCATGTTTTCAAGCGTGTAATGAAACTGCAATTCCATCTTCATTTATGATTAATATATAAATATGCAAGTGCTTGTTTATGAACTAAACAGTTGAGTAGATCTTTTTTAGTCAAAGATAGTTTTCTAGTAATGCAAAAAATGAATCATTGAAATGAATTTTCATATTGTCCTAGAGCACTCCTTTGGATTGAATGAGAAGAAATTTCAATTTATAATACAATTATCCTTTCAATTTTATTTCTCACAAAGTGGACTATTGCATTTATTGAAAATTGAGTACAGTAAATCAATTTTAAAATGTAAAACTATCTAATAAATTCATAGTTGTAAACTGTTTTTTCCTTATATTAAAAATAGATTTTTTTCACATTTAGTATATCTGGATTATGGACTCCTCTCTACTCCTCCCCATTCCCCCCAACATGCCCCCCAAACAAGATTCATCATCCCCTATGCTTTTCATTCTGTTACTTTTGTCAAGAGTATTTCACTCTGCCAACAGAAAAGAAACCAAGAAACTATATGCTATTGTGTTTGTTTTTGTTTATAGACACTTAAACTACATGGTTTTCTTGTGTAATTTCCTTCTACTGAGATTTTATTTTTGTAAAACTTATTTATGAAATATAAAATGTTTTAGATTGCTTTTAAAATTACAGATTTTATCATTTTTGCTATTTTAAATATGTTTAAATTAACAATGTACTCCAATATAATGTAAATAAGCAATTTAAAGCATATACAATAATAATTTCTGTCATTATTAACAATATCCTTTCATGTTTTTCAGAATAAGACAGTCTAATGCTTTAAACTCCTTTCTGTTTTAATTGAAATAAACTGTAATTTTATCCTATTTATTTCCTCAACAGCACCTAACTGAAAACATTCTGGGAGTTTTCTTGTTTTTCCCTTTTTAAATTAATGTTTACATATGTCATTAATATGTTAGTATCAGTACAATTTCAAACTTGTTTGATACTGTAGCTGGAAGACCATGAATGCTCTTCTCTGTCATCTGCACATTGCCTCTAGCACTGTGAAAGCTAGTCCATGGGGAGGAAGCTCTGAGCTCAGTCCCAGCTTGATTTCTATGATCTATATCCAACATATACAGGATCTTCAAAAATCAGGTCTTACCATCTAGTTCTGGCAAGCCATCAAGAGCAATGGCAATCATTGTGGGATATTTGTACACTGTGTGAAAATGTGTTGCTGTGACTGATGTAATAAAAAACTGAATGGTCAATGGCTGGCTAGACAGGAAGTACAGATGGGACTTCCGAACAGAGAGAGAACCCTGAGAAGAAAAAAGGTGGATTTGCAGGTAGACAGAGAGAGAGCAAGACATGCAGTATGTAATAGCTTTGAATTCATTGTCATAGGAGACAACTTCCTGAACAGGACATCTATAGCACAGGCACTAATAACAACAATCAAATAGAACCTTATGAAACAGAGAAAGTTCTGTAAGGCAAAGGACACCATCAGTAAGACAAAGCATCAGCCTACAGAATGGGAAAAGATCTTTACCAATTCCATAACTGACAGAGGCTAATATCCAAAATATAGAGAACTCAAGAATATTCAAATACATCGAAACTATAAAGAACACAAGAAACTAGACATCAACAAAGCAAATGATTCAATTAAAAAATGGGGTATAGATCTAAACAAAGAATTCTCTACAGAGGAATCTCAAATGATGGGACACACTTAAGAAATCTTCAACAACCTTAGCCATCAGGGAAATAAAACTCAAAACTGTTTTGATATTCCATTTTATACCTGTCAGATTGGCTAGGATAACAAACACAAGTGACAGCTCATGCTGGTGAGGATGTGGAACAAGTGGAACATTCCTCCATTGCTGGTGGGTGTGCAAATTAATACAGATACTACAGAAATCAATATGGTGGTTCCTCAGAAAATTGTGACTCTATCTACCTCAAGACCCAGCTATACCACTCTTAGGTATATAACCAAAGGACACTCCTTCCTACCACAAGGACACCTACTCAACCATGTTCATAGCAGCTTCATTCATAATAGGCAGAAACTGGAAACAAGCTAGGTGTCCCCCAACTGAAGAATGGATAAAGAAAATGTGGTGCATTTACTCAATGGAGTATTACTCAGCTGTTAACAAAATGAAATCATGAAATTTGCAGGCAAATAGGTAGAACTAGAAAAGACTTTCCCGAGTGAGGTAATCCAGACAAAGAAATACAAACATGGTATGTACTCACTCATAAGTGGATAATAAATTGTAAAGTAAAGGATAATCATGCTGCAATCCACAGACCCAGTGAGGCTAATGAGGAGAGTTCAAAGGGGGAAGCATGGATCTACCCGGTACGGGAAAACAGAATAGATTTTGTTGATGTACGGGGGCAGGTGGGAATGGGAGCAGGAAGGATTAGGTATTTTGGGGGGGGGGCGAGGGAGTGAGTACTGGGAGAGACAACTTGGGGGCAATGTAGAAAGCAAGTGCAGTGGAAACTTCCTGAAATCTACAAGAGTGACCCTAGCAAAGTCTTCTAGTAATGGGTGATATGGAGACCAAATTGGCCATCCTCTATAACCAGGCAAGACTCCTGCCAGTGGGACTGGGATACCAATCTAGCCACAAAATCTTTAACCTAGAACTGCACTGCCTAAAAGATGTGCTGGGGTAATGGTGGTACAGAACTTGTTGGAGTGGCCAGCCAATGATTGGTCCAACTTGAAGCTCACTCCTTGAGAGGGAGTCCAAGCCAGACACTGCGTGGATGGCCATGAACCAGAGGAAGAAGAGCCCAGAGACCCAGAATATAACCAAAAAAGACTGACAATGAAACAAAAAGCAAAAACAATCCCCACCTCAAAAAATGTCAATTGAATGATTCCTAATAATATTCTGCTGTACGTATTTATGAATGCTAGCCCAATTGTTATCAGAGGGGCATCATATCACAATTGATGGGAGAAGATGCAGAAACCCACAGCCAAACACTAGGTGGAGCCAAGGGAACCCCTAAGAAGAGGGTTGGAAAGAAAAAAAGGATTGTAGGAGCTAGAGAGGTCGAGGACACCACAAGAACAAGACCCACAGAATCAACTAAGCAGGCCTCAAGGGGCTCACAAAGACTAAAATGAGAGAATAATTTTTTTAAAAAATTCATTGTACATGTATTTTACTTTCTTAGTTAATTTTACTCCAAGTTTTTTGTTTGTTTGTTTATTATAAATGAGATCTTGCTTCCATGATTTCTTTCTTAGTATGTTTATAAATGGTGTACAGGACAACTATTATTCTTTTATGGTAATTAGTACCTCGCTATTTTCTGAAAGTTCTTGTGAGTTCCAAGAGCTTCCCACAGACCCTATATAATATCTTCTCCATAGAGTCATAGCATCAGTAATTAAAGATACTTTAACTTCTTCCTTCCCTAGTCCTGTATAATTCTTTTTATTTTTCTTGCCTTACCGCTCTGACTGAAACTTAATGTGGCCTGTTTAATAAAATTAAAGATCTTAGTGGGAATGCTTTGAGATTTTGTCAGTTTCACATGATGATGTGTGTGCACTTGGCATAATTGAAACTTTTACTCTAATGAGACATATTGGCTTCACCCCTAGTCTCTCCAGGATTTTTATGATGAAAGTGTATTTTATTGTCAAATTATTTTTTCATCTCTTGAGATGATCTAGTGTTATCTATCCTTGAAATCGTTTATTTGATAAATTAATGTTATTGATATATTTGTATTGAATCATTCTCTGGCTAATGAAGCCTGCCTAATTATAGGGACAATATTTTTGATGTGGTCTTGAGTTCTGTTTGCAAGTGTTTTTCTTTTGAGATTTTTGTACCTATGGTCTTGAGAAATATTAGTCTACACATTATCTTTTTCTCTTCATTGTTGTTTGGTTTTGGTGTAATGCTGTATTAGTCTATATCACTTTCTAAAGAATATCTAGGGTCATTTTAAAATAAATGATCAATTTAATGCTTGGGGAAATATTGGCAAAACAAAAATGTCATATAATCTATTCCAAAAAAATGACTGACATAAAAAATATAAATAGTAACTGCTGGCAAATAAGTGCAGAAAGGGTAGAAGTAGAGCCTTGTTGTGAGAAATGTCAATTACTGCATTTCTGCTACATATTTCTTTTATATAAATATTACATTAGGAGATTATTGGCTAAGTAGTAAAATTGTATTAAATTAGCTATGGTTATTCATGCTTAAATTTAACTTTCAACATATAATTTTATATAATTTTGACACAAGCTACAGTCATCAGATAGGGTAGGGACTCAATTGAGAAAATTACTCCTTATGATCAGGCTGCAGGTTATTTAGTTAATTAGTGAATGATGTGGGAGGGCCAAGCCCATTAGGGGTAGTATCACCCTGAGCTGGTAGTCCTGGATTCTATAAGAAATCAAGATGAACAACCCATGAGGAACAAGTCAGTAAGCAGCACTCTTCCATGGCCTCTAATCGGTAACTGCTTCCAGGTATCTGCCCCACTAAAGTTCCTGTCCTGACTTGTTCATTGATGAAGATGATGATGAAGCATAAAATAAATCCTTTCCACACTCAAGTTGCATTTGGTAATGGTGTTTCACCATAGCAATAATAACCTTGACTAAGGCAGAATACCTTATCCTAGGATTACATATATAATGAATGGAAAAAATTGTTTTATACATCTATTATGTACTAATTGCATTTATTAAAGTTTTTTTTGTGCACAGACTACTTTTGTCTACAAAATTGCTCTTATGATTCTTTTATTTTTATAGTTTTTAAAAAATTACATATGTAATTATGTGTGTGTGTGTGTGTGTGTGTGTGTGTGTGTGTGTGTGTGTGTGTGTATAATGTTTTGCTTGTATATATGTGTAATGCATGAATGCCTGGTGCTCAAAGAGACCATGATAAGGCTTCAGGCACTCTGGAATTGAAGTTATAAATTATTATGAGCTGCTATGTGGGTACTGTGAGCTGAGCCTAGGTCTTATGCAAGAGCAATAAGTGCTCTTAATTGACGAGCCAGCATTCCAGCTACCAATTCATCTGAATATTAAAATTAAGTTTAGTAATAAGTCTTTAGTAAACTAAGATACTATGTGCTGGATTATTGCTGGCACATAATTTTTATAATTATAAGTAAATATGTAGTGCTGGTACTGTTATGGGAAGTTGTGTTTGTGCCTTTTCTCCATAATTGAAGTCACATAAACTCATGCAAAAATCATTTTGAAACTTAAATGTAATAATTTTCAGAAATTCTTATTTATTTCACCCATATGTGAGTTTCTTTATTAAAGTTTATAAAATAGTTTATAAAAATTGTAAAATAGTGTTTTGATGAGTAGTTTTAAAAATAAAAGACATTTGCATTAACATATACATCTTTTTATAACTATATAAATTATTACAAATACTTACATTTATAAAAAACTCTAAATATACTAGATTCAAATTTTTAAATGTGATTATACATATATATATATATATAGAGAGAGAGAGACAGAGAGACAGAGAATATATATATTCATGTATTAAAGGATAATGTCCGAATCTCTGACTTCATGTTTACATCGCACTGTTTCATCTGGAAAAAAATGATTTTGAAGTCATCCACCCCTTCTGGCCTTTAAAATCTTTTCCTCCCCTCTTCTATATCCTCTGGGGCTCAGATGAGACCTGCTCAAGCTCAAGCCAGACAAAATTCCTTCACAGAGGAGGAGATCAAGAGAAAAAGTCTCAACCCTAACCAAATAGTCATTTGCAATTGATGGCTTCTGGGAGAGGGAATATAAGGTTTCTTCAATGTGTGCCATGGGGCTTATCAGCCAGACTCAGGGCAGATGCCATACACAGGAGTATTTGGCCAACACAGATTGGACTTCATTTCATTTGTGCTATTTTTTTGTTCTATTTTGTTTTTAGCAGTGATCAAGAACACGAAGTTGTGTGGTTAGAAGGGGTTGTGGGAGGAAAAGCAATGTGATTAAAATGAAGTTCTCAAAGAATAAATAAAAACATTAAGTTTCATGGCATATTATATATAAAATAAGTGAAAACTAAAGGGTATATAGCAAAGAATGGGCATATTAATAAATATTTACTGATATTTAAACTGTATATATATATATATATATATATATTCACATTATATTGTGTCTATTTGCAGCAAAATTATGATAATTTAATCCTATCTACCAAGGCAAAATGATTTACTCCATCTTTACAAATTTACTTATTTATCATCTTCTTGGTTCCAAAACTAATTAACAAGATATCAAGGCATGACAATAAATAGAAGATTACTAAAACTGAACTAAGTACAAGAAAATTAGCACTATCCATGCCTTACAGAACGTTACGTTTTCTTTACTTTCCCTTCCAGACTTCAGGAACTTCTCACATAACTAGAAATATTCAAACTATACTGACATACAAACTACTCATTTTGCTAAAAAGTTATTTTGCAAAAAATCATTTTTACCAGAATCATATACCACAAAACACAAAAATGTAGGAATAAGAAGTGTAGTATGAGTTACAAAAGAAGATGTTATTAGTTATCAAATTACAAGGCTTTAGGTTTTGGAGGTTATAGAAAATGATGACCAATATGTACTCCCGGTGATGGAATTTTTAAGAATGTCCATTTTTCTTTTCATTTTGTCACTGTAGTTTTAAAGCTTTTATAGCGGCTGTATCAATGCTTATGAAAATTATTTTCATGTTTGAGCTATCCAGGATTCATCAGAAATAAGTGTTAGCTCATTTCCTCCTTCAGAAACTGCATTGACTTCAGTCAAGTGTGATTCAAGGAAGGAAGTCTGAAGGAAACAAAAGAATGAAATGAAGTCAGTGATGAAAAGAATTTTCTACATGGGAAAGCTGACTAAGGACATATACTAGAACTAAAAGTAGATACTTTTGACCCCATGAAATCACAATAAGCTCCCATTCTGTGTCTTTAAGGCAAATTGTATTAGGAAGTTGGAGGTTAAGCAATCAGCTACACAGACAGGGTTCAAGTTCTATCATTTACCTGGGTAATTTAAGACCTCAAATCCATTAATTCACAGCCCTGAAACCTATTCTTACTGTAAAATTCACTAAAATAGCAATTATTTTAAAGTTACCTTAGCTGTCTAAGGAATTAATTAAAATTATATAAAACATGAGCTATGAATACATATTTGTAAAAATAAAAATTGAAAAGTACTGATATCTATTGTAAAATCTCCTCCCTAACTGTCCATTGGTATTCTTTACTCATAGAACTGGCAATACATAAATAGATATGATGTTTTAAAATTGGCTTTTGTCTGGCTCCTTAGGAAGTTATTGGGGAATTAAATACTTTGATTGAAAAGTTAAACGATCTATTTATCACTTTTTCATCAGATGCTGACAAATTTGTAGGACTTTAATATTGTTAGAGCCATCCTTGTACCTTTAAAATTATTGGTTTGAGATTTTCCTTATCTAGTTCTAATCATTAAACACTTGCTTATGTTAGGACTCTTTAGGCCCTCCACCCACATATATATGGGCAGCATTAACTGAACTTACTGGTTTATTTGAAAACGGGAAAAAAAAAGACACGAAGTCATGAAGTTGATGGGGGGCAAGTGGAGAGTTGAGTGTGAAAATGAGAGGTTAAATATGACCATATCTCATTTACATGTATGAGATTCTCAACAATAAATAATAGTTTTAGAAAAGAACAGCTCTATGCAGATAATAGTAACAAGTTCTAAACTTCTTATACAATTTCATATTGGAAGGATCTAGAGACCCACATACAGTCAAAGGGATTCTGCTCCAGAAGGAAGGGCTCCACATGTGACCATGCCGCAAGGTCTTCACAAGAATGGTATTGAAATGCAAAGAAACTTATTCAGGATTAAAAGTTTGGAGAAGAAAAAACACATCCTTTCTAATGTACTTGGAAGTTTGTCTTGCTTGAAAAATTATTTAAAAATAAAACATAAAGATATGTGAATGAAAACACTCAGAGAGTTAGAAAGTAAGTAAATGGCAGCAGACTTGCTGTATGAAATTAAACTGGAATACCTCTACGGGGAAAAAAAAAAACTGAATAAATGTACCATCGGTGACAGTGGTATGGGAGATGCTGAGGCCCGGCGAAGAACCTCATATTGCTTTGCTTAGGAAGGGAATATCTGAAAGGTAGATTTAAAAATGAATCACTACACTTAGTGAGTAAAATTGTATGCTATACAAGTCTAGCCAGAGGCATCAAACTCCCTCAGCTGTAAAACCATCTTGTTGATGTAAATAATGGAACAGTTAGGTCCTTCCAGGAAATAAACTCAGATTTTAGTAAAGAACTTCTGCTTTTCTATTGTTATTTCTTGTGGAACAATAAAAACATCAGCTACACATTGTTATCTGGCAAGAATCACAGTGAGATGTGTGTGTGTGTGTATATATATATATATTTATATATATATATATATATGCAATGTTATTTAAAAATACTCTATGGGAAGTTTTGTCAATTGCATTCAAATAGAAATCTGCAAAAAGGAACAACAGTGAGTGAGTTCTTCTGAGCCAGTTTGAATGGTGAGATACTTTCTAATCTACTATGTGGTGATATATTGTGTACCCTAACAAACTTATCTAGGGATCAGAGGACAGAGCAGCCACTATATTAGACATAGAGGCCAGACAGTGGTGGCACACACACTTAATCCTATAATTCAGGAGTCAGAGATCCATCTGGATCTCTGTGAGTTCAACGCCACAATGGGAACAGAGATAGGCAGTGGTGGCACACACCTTTAATCCCCACACTTGAGATCTCCTGCCTTTGCTTGGTAAGCACACATGCCTTTAATCCCAAGAACTGACATGGCTGAGTGGAGAACAGTACATAAAGTGTGAGGAGACAGGAACTGAGCAGCAGTTCCACTGAGACCCCCAGTGGTGAGGACTCAGAGGTTTTCAGTCTGAGGATTCGTGGAAATAGGATTGTCTGAGGAGTTGGCGAGGTAAGGTTGGATATAGCTTGTTCTGTTTCTTTGATCTTTCAGTTTTCACCCCAATATCTGGCTCTGTTTTTTTTTATTAATAAGACTGTTTAGCAATTAGTGTTACACTACTAGGTGGCAGATATTGAATACTGCTCATATCCCAATTATGATGAATAAAATGCTCTATTTATTCTTGAAAATGACCAAACATTGGCAAGTTGATTGCATTGCTAGAACATAGCATTTGATATTTGCTATCACAATTCATATGTATATCTTTAATTTGTGTTCAAAATATATGAAAAGAGTTAATTTCATTTCTTTTCTTAAACCAGCTGATCACGAAATGATTTTAGACATTGGATATAGGTTCTAAATAGTGCAGAATTTCAGTTTGTCTTGGGGGAAAGCTATTAGAAATTCAGGCTATTTTTGATTTTTCTCAGTTTCAACACCAATAGTAACCCAGTTAAGAAAAAGTGCTTCTATTACTATGTCTATGAACATGAATTTATTTAGTGCTTTTCCATGTGCTCTCCCTTCCACACAGACAATTGCTGTCTAGCAGGGAAGTGAACTGGCTTCAGAATTTAAATCAGGCTTTTTCTCCTGTGAGAAGAATCATAAGAAACTACTGTGTCTCTTGGAGTACAACACTGGACAACTTCGTCATTTATGTCCTCTGACTTCCCACAATACTTGAGTTTTATCAGTTCTCGTTTGGTAATAGATATGATCTTCAATCAGGTGTCTACCTTCCTGAGTTACTCTATATTTCTTTAATAAAATTCATCCAGGCATTAGATAATTCTTTTTTTTCAATGATCTGGTTTTTTTTTTCTAGATTTATTTATTTATTATGTATACAGAAGAGGGTGCCAGATCTCATTACAGATGGTTGTGAGCCACCATGTGGGTGCTGGGAATTGAACTCAGGATCTCTGGAAGAACAGTCGGTGCTCTTAACCTCTGAGCCATCTCTCCAGCCCCATAGATAATTCTTAAATGATTAATTATAGTAACCCAAGGTTGTAGTTGCATTGATATGTCCTGCTCAATCTGGTCATATGATTATTTTAGTATTCTCAGCTCTGACTTCATTCTCTTACAATTTTTAGTACAAGTGTCTGTTTGTATTTATATGAGCGCATTTGCTTCCTATGTTGAGATTCATCTGATGCCTCTGACATTTTCTATGTTATGTCTTTACTCACATACAAATGTATAAAGACCATACTTCTACATTTCAATGGAGAAACTACTAAAACCCACCTAGTTTTGCAATACAACATGAATAGAATGTTTATAATTTCTAAGATTTGCTAAATAACATTGTCAATATTCTTATAAATCATGCACTTCTGTAAATACATCTGTAATATGGCATCATAAGAATTTTGAGGGCTCATTGCACTAAAGGTGCCCTCTGTGCAATGCTGGATGTGTTCCAAGTAGTTGATGTGCTGTCATTGGCACAATGTTCAGATTCTCTGTCATCCCTGATTTTTGACAGTGAGGTGACATGGAGTAGAGCCGGTACACACGCCTTGTTTTCAGTGTGCACTGTTGCACTGAGAGTAGCTGTGTGAGTTCCCTCTCACACAGAAGGGGAAATGCAGTATGAGAGATTGAAGAAAGTCAAAGGATTTTTCAGGAATTTTTCAGAGAAGACGGAAGTTTCTATTATCTTGGGTCTCCTGTTTCAATGACTTGAGATCCAGTCTGACTTCATTATTATTCCTGGTGAGACATGAGTTAGGAATAGCACAGCTTTTCATTTGTCTCAGTCTCCCCTATATTGGTTACTTTCTGTGACTGCTAGTCTTGTTTCAGTAACATGTTGATAGAAAGTAATTTCAAGCAAACACTTCACCTTAAGTGTGCAATTATTAAGCCAGGAAAAAGACTGATTTAGAATTTTCTAGGAACATAACACTTCTTACTGTGATAATCACTGTAATGTATGTCAAAAAGAAACAGAAATAAAAAGAAATGTAAAAGTCATTATAAAGAATTGTGTACAATATGGTTTATAAGAGATTTTCTTTACTTTTCTATTTTAACTATAATGAGATTTATTATGCAAATTTTAAACACAAAAAAAATCAGCCTAACGATATTAGGTTGGCAAAACAGTATAAAAATCATGCTAACTGTACAAAGACAGGTATAATTAATATATTAGTTTTAATTGATCAATAATATTCCCTATGATATGATAATAGCCAGCAGTTTGGCATTATCTTGCAAAACTCTGTCATTGCATCCAAATACTTTTAAAATAGCTTCCTTGACAATGTTTAATCTTATTGAAGTGATATGCTCAGTCATCTTCAAGAATAAATTCCATTTCAGAGTATGATAAAAAAAAATCACTAAAGTAGCTATCATTGGAATCAAGGATTTCAGAATATAATTTATCTTCTTAGATAGGAATATCAATTCTAGATTGCAATGACCTGAATTCTTAAGTATCTTATTTTTTTTAAAAAAAGAAATAGGCAATGTATCCTGAAAACCAAGAAGGTAGAACTCCTGTCTGTAAATTGGTCTACAGATAGCCACGATATGCTTTTTGACCTTGGGCAAGATACCCTTACCTAACCAAATATGAGCAGTTCCCAGTACATAAAGATTTTTGAACAAATGAATTTTGACAAGTGACCTTCATGCCACTCTTTAATGTCAACTCATTGAAATTGCCTTTAAAAATTTGGTAACATGATCAGAAATTATTCAGTCCTTACAAATGGCTATATGTCCCTGACAATACTTTTGTTTTGGGTTAGATAATTCTTTTGGGAGTGTTGTCATGTGTGTGTAAAATATCTGTGGCATCTCTGTTCAACTACATCCACTTGATGCCAGCAGCAGTGTTAATAAAAAATATCAGTCAGAAACGGATGCTATATTTTCAGTCGCTCCTGGGAGGCCAAGTCTCCCTGACTTCAGACCCACTGCCATGAAAGGAGAGACACTGGTGGTGTTATGGGGTCACAAGACACCATGGAAGCTCCTTTCTCAGAAAACTCAGTTGTTGGCTATATAAGCCAGAACCTTAGGTATACTCCCTTTTCCTAATATCTGAAAGTGAATTTTGGAAAATATCACTGCACACCTATATGGTTTGTTTATAAACCGATAACCCCTTCCCCTAAGGTTTAATTTATCATTCCTGTAAAATTTCTTTCTTATTTTCTGTTTTAAAAAACCCAGTCACTTTGTAAACTTCAAAATGGAATTAAATTCCTGATGATACTCACAGAGTGCAATAATATATTATTGGTTAAAAATCTAGCTTTGCTTTTGTATCTAAGGTTAAGGTTTGTCTAATCTGATTGCTCATTCACTTTGTATCCCTACTTTTTAAGATAGGGTTTCCCACTGAACCTGAATAAAGCTCATCCATTTAGCTGTACTGGCTTTCTAGCAAGCTCCAGGGGCTGGTCTCTGCTCCCAAATCCCTGGGGTTACAGGCATGTGCAGCTGCATCTCATTTTTTACCTGAGTACCAGGGTTTTAAACTCAGTGCCTCATGCTTGCGCAGCAGGCACTGAACTGACAGCCTGTTCTCCAGTCCCACATCAAGAATGATACTTGATGTCCTGTTTTCTTTCTTTCTGATCTTAAAAACAAATACTAAAATGTTGCCCTGAGTGTCTGCACTTTTATTTCATATTTCCAGTATATGTATATTGTTTATTTGTATATATTTTAACAGTTGGGGTATATTGTGTTTCTTCATGGATTAATTAACTCAAAAATTTGAGAAAGAACACATTAACAGTACACTTACAATATATCATTAGGAGTAATCTTATTACTATATTTCTTTAGAGCAGAGCATCACTCAATGCTCATTGGAGAAGCTTCTTACAGTAGATCCGAATTAGCACAGAGATGCAAAATGGACAAGGTGCAGAAAATGACAGAATTTGGAGCTTTCCAACATGAATGGGATGTCTCTATCAACACCCTCTACTTAAGGCTCATCAGTCTATGCAGAGGAAGATACAGAACGATGGTAGGAGCCAGAGGTAATGGATGATTCCTAGTATACAGGTTCTTCCAGACACGGCAAGACTTACATACATAAACTCACAGAGAGCAAGACAGTATATATGACTGCACAAGATCAAAAGCAAAAATCCAGCGTGGAAGAGGAAGGGGACATAAATTCCCACCCTTACCCAAGAAACTATTTGCAACTTATACCCCTTTGGAAAGAGAAAATCAGTTTTCTTCATTGGAATGTTACTGAATATATCAACCACACTCCAGGGTAGTCTGCATGCCAAGGAGTAGTTGGTTAACACAAAATGGAATCCATGTCTTTTGTGAGCTTCTTGTTCTATTTTTTGTATTGTAGGTTTTATTGATGAAATTTTTTCTTTTCTTATTTGGTTTGTTTTTTATTTTCATTCCCTTTTTTTAGAGAGAGAAATAGAACATAAATTTTGGTGATTAGAGAGTTGGGTAGGTTCTGAGTGAAGTAAGAAGGGAAAGAATATGATCAAAATATATAAAAAATTTGAAATATAAAAGTTAATTAAAAACAGTAAATTTGTATAGTATTTTAGAAATATATTACCATTTCAACATATGTAATATTATTAAAGTAAAAAATACATCACTAATATTATAAAATGCCATTATTCTTTAGATGTAACATTGGCAAAAAACTGTAGAATTCCATTGTAGAGATTAAAATTTTCATTATTTGGAAAGCTTATTAAAAAGGTCAGAATCTCAGAATTCTAACAATATGATGAGAGCTAATACCAATGTAAGTCAAAAATTTGGTTGGCTAAGGGAGCTACAGAAGAATGTAAACAACACAAAGTTATGCGAACCATTGATAATTATTCTTTCACAACTGTAGAATGCTTTACCTGTAATCAAAATATATTAAGCAATATTCAGTGTGGGTACTGTGTTGATACTGTTTTCCTCTGGGCTGACATTTAGGAGCTATTAGGTTCTACTGTTGCTTCATTATGAATTCAGTTTAATTCTTTGTGATGTTGATTAGCCCTGAAATGCTTAGCTGTTACTGAATATTGGCATATATTTTTCACTGAATGTTTTCTATGCAAAAAAGAACTGTTTGCTTGCTTTAATATATAGAAAATATCTGTGCATATGTTTTATTTAAACATATTTTATATATGTATATACATTTATATTTGTACAAATATATATATATATATATGTCTGTGTGTTCAAGATTTTGCCAACTTTTTAAAATGTAAGCATTTTACATATTTATATGTCACAATTTGATGTATCAATATCTGTGTATAATGTGTAAGGACAGAACAAGGTAATCAGTATTGAAAATCTCAAACACATTTATTGCTTTTCTGTGTTGGTAACATTTAGTTTAGTTTTCATGGCATTTTTTGCAGTAAAAATAGACAGTTTCACCTTGTAATGTCGTCTGTCTCTAATTCATGGCAATCCTCCTGCTTCAGCCTCTTGAGTATTGAAATTGCAAACATGCATCACCACATCTAACTCTCATAGAAGGTAAGTTTCAATTTGTCAATTTGCCCCCTAATTGAGAAAGAGAACTAAATTTAGGCATTGATTTTCAACTAGCATTATGCTGAACAGTTTGAAAGGCTCTACTTTCCTGGTAGCTTGGTTGGCCTCTTTCATCACGGCTAGCAGCCTAATTCACACCATGCTGCATGCTCTCGATGAATCTAAAGACTGTTTTATTACATATCCTGAGAGGATATGCACTTGTTGGTCTCATATATTTATTTCTTATTTGTACAGATTTTGGTTATTTGTATAAAATAAATCTATATCAGTTTTATTTGTAATACCCAGAACCTGTTTCAAACAAACCTATGTAGATGAATTTCTAAATGGTCTTATTAAATAAGAAAAACATAGATCCAGATATAGAGATGAATGCCTGAGAGATCAGGGGAATAGGGAAAACCACAGCTAACTCACCTCACGAACTCCATGGCTTCCAAATGCGAGCGACTTCCTGTCTACCCACGCCTATATGCCTTGCTGTTCTGCCATCTGATTTGCTCTCTCTGTCTAGCTACATCATTTCCTCTTCTTGCCCAGCTCTGTCACTTCCTGTTTGTCTGTATAGACCTCCATACCTCCATAGTTTACTAGTGTTTGAATTTAAGGCATGTGCTACCATACCTGGCTGTTACCAGTGTGGCCTTGAACTCACAGAGATCCAGACAGATCCCTGACTGCCAAGTGATAGGATTAAGGGCATGTGCTACCATTGCCTGACTTCTTTGTCTACTTATAATGGCTGTTCCTATTCTTCTGATCTCTAAGCAAGCTTTATTTATTAAAGCACAAATAAAATATTACCACATTTTAGCACAAATAAAATATCACCATAAACTTAGATGTCCCTCAACCAAGGATTGGATGAAGAAAATGTGGCACATTTGCACAACAAAATATTACTGAGCTGTTAAAACAAGGACACCAGTAAATTTGAAGGTAAATGGATGGAACTAGAAAAAAATTATCTAAGTGAAATAATCCAGAATAAGAAAGACAAACATGGTATGAACTCACCCATAAGTGGATATTATCTGTAAAGAATAACCATGCTGCAGTACACAGACCCAGGGAGACAAGGCAACAAGGAGGGTTCATGGAGGGGATGTCTGGATCTCCCTGGGAAGGAGAAATAGAAGAAATTTTGTGAGTGGACTGAGAGCCAGTGGGAATGGAAACACTAGTGATCAGGTTGGGTGGGGAGTTGGAGGGGGAGAGTACTAAAAGAGACTACTGGAAAGGAGGGGGGCATTTGGGGGTCAGGTAAAAACCTGGTGCAAGGGAATCTCCCAGTAATCTACAAAGATGACCCTAGCTAAGATTTCTAGCAATAGCAGATACATAGCCTGAACTGGCCATCTCCTGTAACCAGATTGGTGCCTAGCACAATTGTCATCAGAGAAGCTTCATCTAGCAACTGATAGAAACAGATGTAGACTCACAGCCAAAGATTAGGAAGAGTTCAGGGAATTCTACAGAAGGGTAGAAAGGATTGGAGGAACTGAGGGGTCAGGGACACCATAAGAAAACTCACAGAATCAACTAACCTGGGCTCATAGAGGTTTTAGAGACTGAACCAAAAACCAGGGAGTGTGGTGATATTTTATTCATGCTCTAATAAATAAAACTTGCATAGAGATCAGAGGAAAAGCCAGACACTATATTAAACATAGAGATCAGGCAGTGGTAGCACATGACTTTAATCCTAATCTCTCAGGAGGCAGAGATTCATCTGGATCTCTGTGAGTTCAAGGCCACACTGGGAACAGAGCCAGAAGTGGTTGGCACATGCCTTTAATTCCAAGCACTAGTTAACCAGAGGGGTCTGGGGGTCTGGAAAGGAGGGGGGCATTTGGGGGTCAGGTCTAGGAAGTGATAGAGCTGGGCGGAAAGAGGAAGTAATGTAGCTAGGCAGAGAGAAGAAGTAAGAAGGCAGGGCACAGAAAGGATATAGGCATGGGTATACTGGAAGTAGCTCTTTCTTGGCTGAGATTTTCGTAGTGGTAAGAACGTGCCTGGCTTCTTTCTGCTTCTCTGATCTTTCAGTTTTTCACTCCAATATCTGGCTCCCAGTTTTTTATTAATAAGACTGTTTAGCAATTCATCTTACAAGGGAGCCTTCATGGAACTGACCTAGGTCCTCTGTATATATATTATAGTAGTGTAGCTTGGTCCTCTTGTGGGACTCCTAAGAGCAAGAAAAGGGCCTGTCTCTGATTTTTTTTTTTATGGTTTTTCAAGATACAGGTTCTCTGTGTAGCTTTGGAACCTATCCTGGACTCAACTCACAAAGATCCACCTGGCTCTGCCAGTACTGGGATTAAAGGTGTGTGCCACCACACCCAGCCTGTCTCTAATTCTTTTACTGGCTTTTTGGACCCTACTCCTCATACTGGTTCACCTTGCCCAATCTTAATACATGGTGAAGTGCTTAATCTTACTGCAGTGTGATATGTCATGTTTTGTTGATACTCATGAAAGACCACACTTTCCTGAACAAATCAGAGGGGGAGTGGATTGAGGGGTGAGAACAGAGGGGAGTGGGGGAGGGACTGGGAGAAGAGGAGGGAAGGGAAACTGAAGCTGGGATGTAATATAAGTAAATAAATAAAATCTAGCTGCAGAAATTCTTATTAGAAAATTTCTGATTCTTTAAACATAATGGAGATTATCTATTTCGGGATTTTTTGTTTTTGTTTTGTTTTGTTTTTAATGTGTATGTGTGTTTGGCTATGTGTATTCCTGTGTCTCATTTGAGTGCCTGATGCCCATAAGAGGCAGAATCCCCTGGAACTGGAGTACAGCTGGTTGTGAGCCACCATGTGTGTTGTGGGAATTGAACTTGGGTCTTCAGGAAGAGCAGCCTATTCATAACAACTGAGACATCTCCACACACTATTGATGTTTTCTTTCTTAATGTCTATACTGAGCTTCTGGACCATAATTTGATTAACTGGTTACAAACTGTATAGCTACATTTACTCTTCAGTATTAAGAGGCTAGTTAGCATTTTGATAATGTGCAAGTAATGCCTGATATAATTTTCAGCAAATACATTTTTCATAAATTTTAGTGAGTGGTGGGAAAATGTATGTCTCATGCTTTACACAACATGTGTGTGGAGGTCAGCTAAGAAGCAAGCCACACTCAAGGTACTGAGCTGCAGAAATTATAAGGTGGTAAATACCTATTCTTTTTAATTAAAAAAATTAAATGTATTCATTTGGTGTGTGTGTGTGTGTGTGTGTGTGTGTGTGTGTGTGTGTGTGTGTGTGTTGGAGGAATAGACACATGTGTACCATGGCACCTGTGTAGAAGTCAAAATACAACTTTTGGGAGTCCTGAGGATCAAACTCAGGTCCCTAGATGTGGTGGCAAAGGCCTTTAAGGCCTGTTATATCTTGTTGGCCCACAAATACCTACTCTTAAGCACATCAAATTTTTGAATATAATCTCACATTATATGAGAAATAATACATATATACCAGTATATATAATTTTATATATTATATAATTACACATATATAATTCTAGGCTAAAATTGAAAAGATAACATTGTGCACTATATATTCTTCATAACAAGTTTCCACGAGACAGTTTTTTTTTAAATAAGTTAGCAAATTCTTTTTTATCATATTACTCTCAAACAAGAAAAAAAAATCATGAGAAATAAGCCTGGGGAGATGGAATGTCTTCAGACTCAAGAGATGAATAACCTGGGGAGAAATTTTGTTAGCTAATTGTCACATTATTTATCATTACAATAGGAGATAATTAAGAAGAAAGTGTAATTTCTTAATTTCTCACAGTGAGTGCAATTATGAAAGCCATTATCTTACTAGGACTTTTACCAGGAGTTCCCTGCTCCTATACTCAGGATGATGTAAGAAATGACACAGGGCAAAGGTGTGTTCTTTTTCTACGACTGTGTGAATGGGAGACACCAACAACAGAGGAGTAAGTGAGTGCCCAATGAATCAGGCAGTAACGTCTCATGCATGTCTGTAAAATGCCATGAGGGAAGAAATGTCCCTTACCATGGTTTTTAAGATTGAATGAGAATTCAGAAGCATGTGTTTATGAATATTAAAACTTCACATAATTAAAAAAATCATTTTCAAAACACTAATTAAATTCATCTATTTGTTGTGTCTCATCCATTTTATATCTGTCTTGCAGGAGAGTGAATACCAAAGAAAAAGACTTATGGTAAGTAGACAACAGGGAAGATGTCACCCAGAAAAATATAATGAGCTAACATTTCCCTCACGTTATTTCTAGCAGATCATGGGTACCAGTCTGAAGAAGGCTTTGTGCCAAGGTGGCGCAGTGACAGACCCACAGGTTTGATACTTGTCTCTGTTTTGCAGTAGAACTTGCTAGTTTAGGATGGAAGTAACAAATAAAACCCAAATAGGAAAAGTCATTAGCACTTTTAAAAAAGTTATTTAACTTTGCAACAACCTATTTGATATTTCTTCATCTACTATTATAGGATATTCTGGTTAATCATCAATGGTACAAAGTAAGCATATATAGACTCAAGAGCATGCTCTGACTCTTCTTCACTCTATGATTTTAGTGTGGCAGGTGTTTGGGTAAGAGTGACCCCAAAGTTAAAACAACATCTACTAACTTGATATCCGTTGCTAATATGGAAGGGAGGTGTTTATAAATGATGTCTGTGCTGCTGCCAAAGGTCCTGTCTGGAATCGTGGTTCTACTACAGCCAGGAACAGTGTTGATGTCCATGGCCTATGTTATCTGTACTGAAGGCCGTGGAGATATCTGTCCTCTGTACTGTCACTGAGGCCATGCTGATGTCCATGGGCCATGCTGTCACCAAGGGTTATGATACAGTCCCTGGCCCATGGTGTGGCAGAGGCCTGTATTGATGTCCATGGTCTGTACTGCTACCAGACACCATTCTATACTGAGGTCCATGGCATGTACTGATGCTGCAGACCATGTAGATGTCCATGATTTGTGCTGTGGCCAAAAACCATGTGACTGCAGACTCATAGTTGAGAAAGAGGGACATAGAAGGCTTCTGTGACAACCCTTACCCTCCCTCCCAGCACCACTAAAGTACAGCCTAAGCAGGAAACCATTAAAGAAAACTCTTAAAAATTGTGTTGAGGATTCTAAAGTATAGCTCTCCACACTGAGGGCTTCTGGGGGAAGTGCAGGTAGGGAAGGGCGCAGTTTTCTTATTTTAGTGGCTGGCTACTGGGAGTTTGTCCATGCTCCAGTGGGTATATGGACAACACAAATTAGACTTGTGGGTTTTCTTCTTCTTTTTTTTGGGTGGGGGGAGCGGAGGGCAGTCACAAGAGTTGGAGGTGAAACTGGTAGGACTAGGAAATGAGTGTGATTGGGGTGTATGATATGAAATTCCCAAATAATCAACAAAATATTATATTAGAAAAAAATGAGTAGAAGGAGAAAAACTACTTATGTGTGTATGGGATTGGTGGTGGAGTTATTTGTAAGTAAATTCACCCTAAAAGAGCTATCAAGTACTGATAGTGATCTCCTTCCAGATTATGCTTCCATTATCTCTGGAAACATATTTTGATACTCCTTAATCATTATTATGATAGTGTCATATTTGAACACACCAGAGTGTATTAAAGGTATGAAATTTTAAATTTGATGAAAATGCTGATTTGGTTTGAAACATTTGTGATATAACTCCTCTGTCCTATGGGACAATTTGATGTTATCTCTAAGCAGATTACACATCAGCTTGACTGTTTGTGACATATAAAGTAAGCTTGTATTTGTTGATTATTACCATCAGGTGCTATTTTAAGACCTTGATATGTATTTCAGACATTGGATCCTATTCAGACATACATTTCATATAGGAAAATAAACATCTGGAAATGTTTCTCCTGTTGAAGAGACAGAGAAATTACCTAGTTTGGTATCATGCAAGTAGACAAGGTTTTAAGTACTAGATGTCTAGATGATTTTTGATTTAATATGAAATAGTAGAATAGTAATTAAACATGACATTTTATTTAGAAAATATGAAAGAGTCCACTAACCATGTCTAATAGTATAAACTGAGTTATTTTAGAGCAAATATTGAGAGGTGTACATGCCCTTAGCACAGCAAGTACTGTCTCAAACATACTCCATATGTCTTAAGAGCACCAGCATTTATATTTGTATTAAAAGATATCACACTGCACAAGTACAAATTGAACAGTTTCAGCTCCTTGGGTGTTGCTGGAGAGCTTCTCTCCAGCTCCCAAGTCCCGCCAGTCTCCAGCTACAAAGTCCTGTCAGTCCCAGAGCCCACTTACAAAATAAACACACAGACTCTTATATTATTTAAACTGCTTGGCCATTAGCTCAGGCCTATCATTGTCTAGCTCTTACTCTTATATTTAGCCCATTTCTATTAATCTATACTTTGCCACGTGGCTCATGGCTTACTGGTACCTTACATCTTGCTTGTTCTGGTGGCGGCTCCAGGCAGTCTCCTCTCCACCTTCCTGTTCCCTCAATTCTCCTCTCTGTTAGTCCCGCCTATACTTCCTCTCTGGCTACTGGCCAATCAGTGCTTTATTTATTAACATATTTGTCATACAGAACATCCCACAGCACTTGGGTTTCTTACCTTTTTGTACTTCCATATTTATTTATTTAGAATCAATTATTAGAATTGATTGGTTAGAATCAATTATCTTACTCTAAAATATATTTTAATAATGCATAAATCCAGAAAGCATGTTTAGAGAATTATCACTTGAGACATTGGACATGCTAACAGAACATTGGATGGCAATAGCATTTGTACTTAGCTCATTTTTAATATCTTATTTATTTCTTTGTAGAGTGTCTGACTAGTTTAAATGAGTTTTATTCATAAATATTATCCTTTGTGATTTTATTGTGAATGTCTTCAGTTTATAATCTTATTTTTACCATTTGTTAATTGTAGCTGGAGTTTTCTCCAGTCCTGTCCACCCCCATGGACCCCACAACTGCTTATAAAACAATCACTCAGAAACTTATATTATTTAAACTGCTCAGCCATTAGCTCAGGCCTACCATTGTCTAGCTCTTACACTTATATTCAACCCATTTCTGTTAATCTATATGTCACCATGTTTTCCATGGCTTTACCTGTTGCCTTTACATGTTGCTCCCTGGATGGCAGGCTGGCATCTCCTTCCAGCTTCCACCTCCCAGCATCTCCTCTCTGTTTGTCTCACCTATCCTATACTTCCTGCCTGGCTACTGGCCAGTGTTTTATTTATCAATCAGTCATTACAACTTATATTCACAACATACAGGACATCCCACAACAGTTAATGGAATATTAAAGTATATTTAAAGCTTACACATTAATATTTTATTAAGCATGCTTCAGAAGTTAATGATTGTAATGGACTTTTGAAAATATAGCTATTTCACCTCTACTTTTCTCTTGTTTTTCATTTTATTTACTCCTGTATTACTGAATTCATTATAAGTAAAATTGGGGGAGGAGTAACTGGAATTGGGGGACATTTCTGGGATGACCTAACAACCTAGTGTAATGGAAACTCCCTGTAATCTACAAAGTTGACTCTAGGGAAGACTTCTAGTGATGAAGGATACAGAGCCCTGAACCTGTACCCAGGCAAGACTTCCAGTAGTGAGACTGAAGTGTTAACCCAGCCACAAAACAGGCCACCCACAATATGTCCTGTCTGCAAGATGTGCTGAGGTAGTGGTGGCACAGAACTTGTGGAAATGGCTAACCAATGACTGAACCAACTTGAGGTCCACACCTTGAGAGGGATCCCATGCCTGGCACTTTTCAAATGGCCAGGAAGCAGAGGCTGAATAGCCTAGAGACCAGCCAAACATGACTCGCGAAACAAAACAAAAACAAAAACAAAAAGCCAATGAAATGATTCTTAATAACATTCTGCTTTACTCATAGACCTGAGCCTAGCCCAGTCATCATCAGAAAGACATCATCCAGCAACTTGTGGGAGCAGATGCAGAGACCCACAGCTAAACATGAGGTGGAGCTCTGGGAACACCACAGGAAAGGGAGAGAAAGGATTTTAGGAGACAGAAAGCTCCAGGACATCACAAAAACAGGACCCACAGAATCAATTAACAGGGCTCATAGGGGCTCACAGAGATTAGACCAAAAATCAGGGAGCTTGTATGGGTGTAACCTAGGTCCTCTACATATATGTTATAGTTGTATAGCTTGGTGTTCTTGTGGGCCTCCTAACAGTGAGAGTCGGGGGTACCTCTGACTCTTTTGTATACTCTTAGAGCCTTTTCTTCCTATTGTGTTGACTCATCATGAAGGTTTGTGCCTAATCGTACTGTAACTTGTTATGCTGTGTTTGATTGAAATTCCTGGGAAGCCTGCTGTTTTCTGAAGGAAAACTGAGCATTAGTGGATTTGGTGGAGAGGGGAGGTGGGGAAGATGAGAGGAGCCAGGTGAAACTATGATCAGGATAAAATATATCAGATAAGAATAAATAAGTAAGTAAAGAAATGAAAATAAAATTTAATCAAAACATGGAAAGAATTGAAAAAAATAAGAAAAAAAGAAATTATAAGTGTGGTGATATTTTGTCCCCCAATATATTGTGCACCCTAATAAACTTATCTGGGGTCAGAGAACAGAACATCCACTAGACAGACACAGAAACCAGGCATGGTGACACACACCTTTAATTCCAGGGGTTGAGATCTCATGTCTTGCTTGGAAAAGACACACACCTTTAATCCCAGGAAATGATGGCAGGAAGTAGAAAGGTATATAAGGTGTGAGGACCAGGAACTAGAGGTTTTTTTAAGCTTTTAGGCTTTTAGCAGCAGTTCAGGTGAGATCTATTTGAATGAGTACTCAGAGGCTCCCAGTTTGAGGAAACAAAATCAGCTGAGGAATTGCCGAGGCGAGGTTAGCTGTGGCTTGTTCTGCTTCTCTGACTTTTCAAAATTCACTATACTACCTGGCTCCTGAGTTTGTTATTAATAAGACCCTTTAAGATTCGTGTTGCAGAGCCGGAGCGGTGACTCAGAGGTTAGGAACGCTGCCTGTTCTTCCAGAGGTCCCGGGTTCAAGTCCCCATGAGTGCGGACAGGACACTGTCTAACTGATCCATAGATCTGGAAAGAAAAAAAAAAAGATTCGTGTTGCAGTTAAGAGTGAACATTGTTATATCCTCCCTAGTCTTTGGTAAAAAGCATTCTGTATTTCACCATTTAGTGAGCAGAACAGTGACAGATTTTTGGTAGTTAGACATAAAATTCTAAGATGCCCTGCATTCCTGGCCCACACGTAAATGTGCCTTCTTCTACATATTTTATCAAGTGCTCACCTATTTTAGTCTTAGTTTTGTGATTTAATCTTAGTTTTATCATTAGTTTCTTTTAATTTAAATATATTGTTGATTTACTGAAATGATTATATTTTTTAAAATTTTTCTCCCAATACAGTATAATAAAAATTATATATCATTGCATTATTGAGATAAACTTTGATTTCTTAGGATGCCTCTGTTATTTTTATTTTATGCAGCTAGGTTCATTTTTTCCCTCATAATGTTTGGGACACTAAAGTCAGTAATTGTGAATGAGACGACCTCTCTGGGTTTTTGTTGTTGTTGTTGTTTTCCTAATACTCTTGTCAGATTTGGAACCGATTATTTGCTGGTTAAGTGAAATTCATTGAGAAAGAGATGTCCATAGCTGCTATTAGGTGCCAATGAACAATATTTGGATTATATATGAAAATAGAACTTTGACTCATAACTGGCAAAAACCTGACCAAGAACTCAACCCCTCATCTGCTACCAATAACATAGAAAGTCAGTCTGAAAAAAGGCAGAATTGCAGGAAAGCAAATTGTGTTCTCTAGTGACGGTCTAGGAAGCTAAGCAACACCCTGTGTAGTACTCATCCTTATGATCACGACTTAATTCGAGTTCCCCAGTGTTGGTCCCTGTTTTAACTTTGGATGAAGCACCATCAGCCAAAAACAGACAATGATCTCAGCTTACCTCTTAATGGTAAACCACCAGTGACTGTTCCATGCCAATGATCCCCAATCACATCACCTATGATATAGACTCTTTCTAAAGCCAAGGTTTCCATACATTTCTGTTGCCATTGTATTTCGCTCAAAATATACCTAAGCATGGCTAAATCTCTTGATCCAGAATAATGACTTGTTCTATTAATGTTAAGAAATCTCTCTCTCTCCATATACATACGTGTGTGTGTGTGTGTGTGTGTGTGTGTGTGTGTGTATGTGTGTGTGTGTGAGTGATATTTCTAGATTTCTAGCTACAACTTAAATGGGACAAATATATTTTGAAAAAATAAAAATATACATCATGCCTTTTAGAATTCTTGTCTGATAACCTGGCTAATCAGATTCAGGATTGGGGTTGAATTCTTATGTGTGACATCAATTTCTTCTGACATGTTTTCTGTTTGTACAAATATGCTATATATTATTTCTAGATTTATTTAGTTTTGATCATTTTCATTTAGCATGTCATAATCAGGGATTGAAATACGACTCAACTTTAAAAACAGAATAAGCTAAATTGGAGAAGGGAAAATAGTCAAAAGGTAACAGAGTAAGTATTATACTAAAACATTTCAATATTCTTACTTTACTAGGATTTGAAATACTTATATTTCATACACATAGAAATATAACCAGTGATCACATTTTAAATCCCTAGTCACTAGCAATACATTCTCTTTTATGAATCACTCTAAATCATTTTTAACATGTAGAAAGACTTTATGTTTATGTTAAAGAAAATTTTTAGGACTTACTTGGAAAGCTTGCAAATAGAAATTCCCAGATTTTCTATCCTCTTCCATTAGATTTTTGATTCATTGGGTTTCTTTTTCCTAGATACTAAAATTAATGATTCTGAAAATTCAGTCTTCCAAATCTCTAAATCATTTTTGAATAATTTTTCCAAAATATGTTTACATTAGTGACTGTAGGTATCAACCTGACTGGATTAAGAAATGCCTAGAGGCATCAGAATGAATGTGACCATGTGACATGAGAGGTGTTTTCAGAGGAACTCAGGGCAAAAAGTGAATGGATAGGAGAGACCTAACATCATTGAGGGTAAAAAATCATACAATTGTCTAGATAATATGGAACAAAAGAAGATAAAGTATCCCCCTGTGATGGTTTGAATAAGAATGGCCCCGTCCTCAGATTTGAATGGTTAGTCAACAGAGTGACACTATTAGGAGGTGTGGCCTTTTGGAATAGGTGTGAATTTGTTGGTGGACATGTGTCACTGGGGCTGAGCTTGGAGGTTTCAGATGTTCAAACCAGGCTCAGTGTCTCTCTTCCTGTTGCTACCAACTCCAGTGTAGCATTCTCTAGGCTACATCTTCAGCACCATGTCTGCCTGCATGCAGTCATGTTTCCCACTATGACAATAACAGACTAGATCTCTGAAGCTTTAAGCCAGCCCCAATTAAATATTTTCCTGTACAAGATTTGCTGTGGTAATGTCTCTTCACAGCAATAGAAACCCTAGCCAAAACACCACTTCTGTCTCTGCCTCTGCCTCTGCCTCTGACTCTGTCTGTCTTTTGTTTCTCTCTTTCTCTTTCTCTCTCTCTTTTACACACACACACACAAGTGGCTGCTATTTTATTTTTAATAATGGTAACTTATATTTTTGGTTTTGAGTTATGTCTTTTATCATATTTTCACTTCTTATGCTTTATTTTATAGATTTTTTTTAAAAATTAAATTTATTTTACATACTAACCACAGTTTCCCCTCCCTCCTTTCCTCCTGTTCCCTCCATCGACCTCCTTTCTACCTCCCCACCTCCATCCTCAGAAAGGGTACAGGCTCCCATGGAGGACTCAACAAATCATGACATATGAAGTTGAGGCAGGACCAAGCTCCTCTCCCCAGCATCAAGGCTGAGTGCTGAGGGAGGCATCCCACCTTAGGGAATAGGTTCCAATAACCCAGCTCATGCACTATGGACAGATCCTGGTCCCACAGCTAGGAGCCCCACAAACACACAAGGTACACAACTGTCATCCACATGCAGAGGGCCTAGGTTAGTCCCATACAGGCTCTCTAGCTGTTGGTCTTGAGTCTATGAGCTCCCACAAGCTCAGGTCAGATATCTCTGTGGGTTACCCAATCATGGCCTGTGGTGATATTGTGTTCCCCAAAATATTGTGCACCCTAATAAACTTATCTGGGGTCAGAGAACAGAACAGCCACAATATTAAACAAAGAGGTGAGGCAGTGGTAGCACACGCCTTTAATCCTAGCATTCCAGATGCAGAGATCCATCTGGATCTCTGTGAGTTCAAAGCCACACTGGAAACAGTCAGGCATGGTGACTCATGCCTTTAATCCCAGGAAGTGATGGCAGAAAGCAGAAAGGTATTTAAGGCATGAGGGTGAGGAATTAGAGCTGGTTAAAGTTTTAGGCTTTTGAGCAGCACAGTTCATCTGAGAGTCTTCCAGTCTGAGGAAACAGGATCAGCTGAGGAATTGGCAAGGTGAGGTGGCTGTGGCTTGTTCTGCTTCTCTGGTCTTTCAGCATTCACCCCAATAACTGGCCTTGGGTTTGTTTTTATTGATAAGACCTTTTAAGATTTGTGCTACAATGGCCTGAATCCCATGGCTCATAAAATCCTGTAGCACAAATTCTAATTAGTCTTAATAGAAACTGGAGTCAGATATTGGGGTAAGTGCTCAAAGATCAGAGAAGTAAAGGAGCCAGATACTAGAGAGACTTCTTACTTCTGTCAAATCCTGAGACCAAAAGGTCTGAGCTTCTATCTCCTCCCCACCTCATCACTTCCTCTCTCTGCCCAGCCATATCACTTCCTGTTTACTCCTCCCAAGTGCTGGGATTAAAGGTGTGTACCACCACTGCCTGGCCTCTATGGTTACCTGGGGAGCTGGCTCTGCACTCCGGTCTTCAGGCAAGCTTTATTTGTTAGAACTCAAACAAAATATCACTACAAAATCCCTCTTTCCTTTCTTCAGGAGGACTCGTGGAGCTTGACTCAGTGCTTGGCTGTGGATCTATGCATCTGCTTCCATCAGTTACAAGATGAAGTTCTATGATGACAGTTAGGGTATCCATCAATCTGATTATAGGAGAAAGCCAGTTCAGGCACCCTCTCCATTATTGCTAAGAGTCTTAGCAGGGATCATCCTGTGGATTCCCGGGAGTTTCCCTGGCAAGAAGTTTTTCCCTAAGCTCATAACCCCTGCACCCCCCACATCAAAATATCTGTTTAATTGCTGTCCCTCTCCATCTCTCCCCCAGTTCGACCATCCATTTCTCTCATGTTCCCATCCTTCATCCCTGCCATCTACCTCCCCAGCCCCCAGTTTACTCAGATCTCATCTATTTCCCCTTCCTAGAGGGATCCATGTGTCCTTCTTAGGCTCCTCCTTGTTACATTGCTTCTCTAGATCTGTGGGTTGTAGTCTGGTTATCCTTTGCTTTACATCTAATATCCACTTATCAGTGACTATATGCCATGTTTGTCTTTCTGGGTCTGGGTTGCCTCACTCAGGATGATTTTTTTTCTAGTCCGTCCACTTGCCTTCAAATTTCCTGATGTCATTGTTTATAATAGCTCAGTAAATATGCCACATTCTTTTTATCCATGCTTCGTTTGAGGGGCATCTAGGTTGTTTCCAGGTTCTGGCTATTACAAATAATGCTGCTATGAACATAGTTGAGCAAGTGTCCTTGTGGTATGATTGAGTATCCTTTGGGTATAGGTCCAAGATTGGTCTTGAGGTGGACTGATTCCCAACTTTCTGAGAAACTGCCATACTAATTTCCAAAGTGGTGAGCCATGTCTTACTTAATCAATAAGACATCAATCACTTGTGTACTTGGTTCTTTCATGAACATAATCACTCTGAAATTGGTAAAATTTTGCCTTAAACTGAAGTTGAATGTTAAAGAATGGTAACTTGCCTGTTTTTTAAAAAAAAAAAAAAAAAAAAACAAAAAAACTAGCTATGTATTTGAATCACATCCCTTTATGTTTACCAAATGAAAACACATTTCTCAGCTACAGAGAGTCTAATTCAGAGTCAAGAATAAACGTTTATACAAAGTATTTTCTCTAGTCAGAAATTAACTGTAAAATGACAAAAAATGTGAGACATAGGTATTCTGTAAAATTTAGTAAGAGGCTGTTTTCTCTTATGCTTACAATTGCATCATATGTTATACTTGCAAAATAAACATCTTGGAAAACATCCCTATACTAATCAAATATTAAATATTTGTATGTGTAAAAAATATAATGATGCCTTCAAATATTATCATATATTATATATACATTGTAATAATATAATATAATGTATATGATATAGGATATGTTATAAATATAATTTATATTATATAATCAATAGATTTCCCTCACTGTAAATTCTAAATGATATTAGAGATCTAAATCAATTTTTAAATTTTCATTGTATTTTCCTATCTAAGAACAGGAATTTTAAAACTAAAATACCCATTGCATTCATTTTGCTAAAAATGTTATGCTATGTATGAATTAAGTCAGATCAGAAAGATAGATATTATGGATTTTTCTCTCATCTATGTGTTTGGCTAGTAACCATTTTTCCATTATCAGTTTACGTTTTAAATAACAAAATAATATAGGGCGAGATGTTTTAGCAGGCAAGGGCACTTTCCTGCAAAGATTATGATCTGACTATGATCTCCAGAAGTACATAGTAGAAGAAGAAAATGGACTTCCACAAGTTATCCTCTAACTTTCATGTTTTCTCAGTGGCACTTAAAAGCATGAACTCGCAGACAAAATAATTTAATATTTAGAAAATGCTAACATTCTGCATGAGAAACAATAGTTCTGCTATATATTGAAGTCTTTGTTGACCACAAGGAGCTTTTGTATAATTTTACTCTATTACTTGTCCAAGTCTGTCTCAGCTTGAACAAGTTTTAGCTACCATTATATTGTAGTATCAAAAATTAATTTTAGAAGGCTGGAGAGAGTGTTACTTAGTTAGGAGCAGATGCTGTTTAGTAGTGAATACTAGGCTGAGATTTAGGCACCCACACAACAAGCTGTGTGTCTGCACACACCTGTGATTCCAGTTCGGGGAATCTAAATGCACATGTTCTCACATAGCCACATAGGAAAGAGAGGTAAGTGGAGTCAGAAAAGATGAAGGAAGAAGAGAAATAAAATATAGTTTGCAAGACTAATTTTATGTCTTCTCCTTACTGGCCCACATGGGTCTTTGCTGCATAGGTATCTCTTTATTTTTTTTTTAACTCTGAAAGAAATATTTATTTCTTCCAACTTTGTTTTATAGTCAAGGGAACCATAGCTTCCAACAGTGTGGAGTGACAAGAGAAGATCACATTGAGATGTGTAAAATCACACATTTTCCAGCAAGGTGGATGCCAAGGAACAAAAGTTAGATGCACAGATTTTACCAGTGCCTGAAAACTGTGAAATGTCTCAGAATTAGAGAAATATCTCTGAGAAAAGAAGACATAAGCTAAATTTACTGATGTAATCCCCCAAAAAACTACTGAAAATTGAAGTTTAATAGTTAACAACTGACAACCCAGGGATTAAATTAAATTACAAACAATTTGAAAGTTATGCTTTTTGAATTCCTATTTTTGAACTGGAGGTTTCTGTCTACTACAGGCAGACATACATACATACACACACACACACACATACACACACATACACACTATATATATGTATATATATATATATATACTTTATTTTTCTTTAAACTGGAGCCATGTAACAAGTGTGATTCATGACTACTTATTCAATTAATTTATCAGAATTTTTTTTATTTTCTCAGATATGGATCTAATCATCTTTGGAAATGTTCCAACTTACTTTATGACATGAATGTAATATAATACATATAACCTTCCTTGAGTACTAGGTATATTTTTTGTTTTTATGAACGCCAACTGGAGTGTCTGATGCAGAGAAAATGATCCTTTTATTTGAAGAATAAATGGGATTTCTAGTCAAAAGAAATAAGTAAAAATCTGAGTATTGCTTTCTACCATGTTACAAAGAAATGTTTAATTTAATTACTTCTCATTGTCAAACAGTATTCTAATTATTCTTGCCATGATATCTAAGTTAAGGTATGATTGTGAATGGGTTCAATTAGCCTGAGTAAATCAACCTTAGTCTTTTTTTCTTTGTTTCTTTGTTGAGACAGGGTCCACTGTGTAATTCTAGCTGCACGGTAACCTACTGCATAACCCCAGCTCACCTCAGACTTACAGAGATCCACCTGCCTCTGGCTTTCTGAGTTCTTGGGCTAAATGCTTCCACCACCATGCTCAGATGTTCCTCCTTTTCTGATGGGTTCTTTCCTTATTACCTTAAATTTTTGATTTTTAAAATTAAGATCACCAATAGTACACTAGGTTAAAAAAAAAATCACCTACTAACAGATTTACAAACCTACTAGATACTCCTCAGTGGATTGTGCTGGCTACACACCTTCTACAGTTCAAATCCTCAAGAGACAAACAAATTCTAATGAAACTGGCTAGGAACAA
>CABHPQ010156579.1:0-40042 GCA_902168405.1 Peromyscus aztecus | reverse complement strand
TCTTTATTTCTTCATACAGTGACTGAGCATAGAACTCCACTGACTTATGTTTTTACTTTGCAAGTAGTTAGAATTTGAGCAATGATGAAAAGATTATGCAAGAAATCCAGGGATAAGGTTAGGAGCTAGTTACTGTAGATTCTGAAATCAGCATAGATTGTACAAATAAAGACAAGAAGGATGCTGAAATAAAATATTAGATGATGGCCTCATTTCTATTTAGGGCTGTGCAATGTAAGACACCCCCCTTTACCAATGAGAAGAATCTTGATGTGAGAATGCAAACTCTTGAATACCTTCCACTGCCTCTTGCCACTACCACACCATCCTGTCTGTTTTCCCTCTGACCTCAGTTGCACAGTCTTGGCTCCTGACAAATACATATGTGTAAAGTCAGCCAAGAAAGCAGTGAAATAAATGTTATCAGCTACAAAATCTTAGATACAAAAATTTCAAAATTGAACAACAAAATGTTGGACATTTATTTTGCAATAAAAGGGTTCAATTAATCTTGACATCAACCAGATGTTTTCTGATCCAGAAATAAATGTCATTATCAAAAGCTTCATAGATCTTATATATAGACAGTAGGAGTCATCATATTCATCCCTTTATATACATGACAAAGATAAATGCACTTATTATTCCAATAAACAGAAATGAACACGTCTTCAGTAACAAACTTGTCAATATGAATCACATATACTCACAATGCCCATTCTTCTGTACTTGCTAAAACTAACGTACCAAAGATCATCTAGGCATGTCCTTAGCCTAGTTACCCCTCATTTCTGCAGCACTTGTGTCTACTACTTTGACAAATCTTTCCTGACCTCAGCATAAGTTAAATATCCCTTGATTCTATTTCTTTTTCCCACATATGCACATGATGCTTTTCTCACAGCATCCTTAACACTGCATTCATTTTCCAAAGATTTCCTCCCCATTTGAAGTGTAAATTATTTATTCACATACCTAAATATTTTATTTCCAGTCTAGAAATGACATTTTTTTAAGATTTTGTAAAATTGGTGTTTGAATTGTTTTTCTCTGGAATTATTTATTGAATTTTACTGGTTTCTGGCCCTAGAATGTAAAGAGGCAAGCAAGTATTGCAGCAGTGCCCTTACAAGAGAATTGTTTGATCTGTCTCTTAATGACGAGAGGGTAAGTATACAGTGGTATGTGAGGCATACTAAGGGAATCACAGAGTTTGAACTTGTAGATACATCTAAAATTATGGGTAGGTTATCACCTCATTAGTAGTGCATGAGAAGTTGGTAGAGATGGTCAAGGGCTGGAAGGGGAGGGTCGAGAAGGAATCAGGTCATTAAGGTTTACTGTATTATGTTAAGATGCTTGAACACTAACATTTGGAAGGAAAGGTTCATCTCTCACTTTTGCAACCAAGGCAGATCAACTCAAGATATGAGAAGGACAATATTTTTGAATGGCGTGTAAAAAAAATTTTTTTGAGTAGGATACAAAACTGAAAACTCATGAAATTCTGAACTCGAGGAAAGGTTCCAGAACATTTAACAATACTAGCTCAGAAAAAAAAAATACTTAGGAAAAAAATCATTAAAAGAATGTAATGTAAACTTGGACCCCTAAACAATTAGACATTGATACTGCTTTCTTATGAAACACGTGGTGAACTGAGTGAAATGATTGAGTGATTTCTGTTTGCTTTCACCCTTTTCTCCTATCTCCCTGTGTTGGTGAATTTCATTTAATATTTCTCATGAATGTATGTTTCTCGTAAAAAAAATTCTCATTAATAAATTATATGATGGATAGGTTTATGTTGACTCTCATTGTATGTAGGTGAAGCCTTAGGGAGAACCCAAAACTAATTTATGTTGATAAAAATACAATTAAAGCCAAATCAGAAGAAAAACTGCCAAAAAGATATCAATTCAATATTTTGAATTTTATCAGTTCAATTAGTATATGAATTTGGATTTGTTATTGTCAGTAACTGTACCTGCATGTAATTGACACTGTTCTACAAATTATAAAATTAATTCTTTTGGTTAGGAATAGGTAAGACAACCTGTTAAATTACATTGCGGTATGTAAATACTGGCTGCAGTCTAGATATCATGGTTGACTATGGCCAATGACTTAAGCAGTACATTAATTGAGACACAAATTAGATAGATCATGCTCATAGATCGTTTCCACAATGGGTTCAAAAATACTGTGTAATTTCACTAGACCTTTATATATTGTATTACGTCTTTGAGAGTTCCATACAATGTGCTTTCATCATGTTCACCCCCAGCTCCTCCCAGATCTACCCCTATACATCCCATGCTATGTCCTTTTTGAAAAAAAATCAAGTCCAATTTGTGCTGCCCATATATTCTTGATATGTGGTCTTCCACAGGAGCATGGTCAGCATACCTAGGGCTGCACTCTTAAAGAAAACTGACTCTACCTCTCTCATAGGGGTGGATAGGACTTCCTGCCCACCGCCCTTCCACATGCTAAGATTTAGCCTTGAGTTTTTACAGGTTTTGTACATTCTGTCATAACCAGTGTGAAATAATATATGATGTTAAAGGATCACTCAGCCCTCCTGGTCATGCCTCAGCCTCCCAATTAACTGGCTGTGAATGCACAGACAGCTTTGAGGAAACACTCAAGAAGATATGTTATATTTTGTGCATCCTGATGTTTAATAATTAATCTCAACTAATCACTAGGAAATGTATGGATTCCAAAATTGAAATTCAAATGAGCTGATACATAACCACCAAAGTGCCTGAGTGGTAATTCATAATGTTGAAAACCAAATCTTAATTGGTAAATACCTCATTTTTAGATAATAATGCTTAAATGATATTTGCATTTCTTACATTTAATCCTTCCACTAAATTAGAGAAGTATATTGTAGGGAATAAAAAATTGGACATTTCAAATATTCGTGTGTTTGATAAATGTACCTGCCATGAATGATTTTTCCTGCTTCATTGTTGAATCTTCAGTTAACACAAAATCTGGTTTTTCAATGGCATCCTGCATGGTTTTGAAACAAGATGTTTAATGATGCTTCTATATTTCATATAGTAGGACGTTAAGGATACAGAACAAAATGTAAACATTTTTACCTTTAATTCAGAATATTCAGCAGGAAAACCTGAAAAACCAGAGACTTGCAATTAACTGCATGTTAACATGACAAGGTCAATCAAAATTGCATGCAGAATCAGTGTTGAAAATAATCAGCATAGTTATCATTGGGAATATTTCTCTTAAGAGTGGGGTTTGGGGCTGGAGAGATGGCTCAGTGGTTAAGAACACTGACTGTTCTTTCAGAGGTCCTGAGTTCAATTCCCAGCAACCACATGGTGGCTCACAACCATCTGTAATGAGATCTGGTGCCCTCTTCTGGCCTGCAAGGATACAGGCAGACATATACTGTATATATATAATAATTTTTTTAAAAAAAGATTTGTTTAAAAAAGAGTAGGATTTGGTTTATCTTCACTTTGCTTGTTCTGTTATAGACTTATTAGGAGATTAAGTAGAAATCAAGTATAAAATGAGGTTTTAACTTAAAGTTAAATGAAGCTATTTAATGTGAGATTATGACTCCAGGAAACACAGCTAAACAGAAAAGACTTTGATATCAACACCAGTATTTCATTTCTAACTGATGGAGAGAAAGGCGACCTCTTTCATGAAATGACATTATCTAACCTAGATATCAAAATGAACAGTAGCATGACATTGCATATATTGCCAGTCAAATTTTCAGAATAAGAATTTGTTTCTCCATATTATTAATTCAGAACAGAGAACACAGTCATTAAATCCAGGGAAATACACAAGTCAGTTTTTTGTTAAAGAATGCTTTCTAATTTGATTAACCTATATACTAACATTAAAAATAATGATGTAAAAAATGTTCCTCCTTTGCTGATACATATGGATTATTGGGAAGATTACATTTCCTTTTCCACTCTAGTTACAATACTCTAACTTTTTTCTTTGTTTGTTTTAGGTTTTTTGAGACAGGGTTTCTCTGTGTAGCTATGGCTGTCCTGGAACTCATTTTGTAGACGAGGTCAGCCTCGAATTCACAGAGATCCACCTACCTTGACCTCCCAAGTGCTGGGATTAATGGTGTGTACCACCACTGCCTGGCTTTTCTAAAATACCCTACATTTTTAAGTAAATACTTCTCATAAGGTCTGAGAATCTAAAACATAATGCAATCCATAAGAAGTTTACAGTAGTGAAATGGAATTGTCATATAAATAATGGAATTTTCACAAAATAATTAGCAGCTACTTATCAGCTATCTTAGCAATCAGTACAACAGTCAATATAATGCACAATCCTGGTGTGCTCTTTTCCAAAACTGCATTGGTTTGTTGTATTGTGTGAGTAACCAATTTGTTTCAAAATTGTTTTCTGAGTTATTAGGATCTGACACCAGAATTTAAAACATGTAGGCAAATGTGTCAGGGATGGATGGCCCTTCAGAAGAAAGCCTGGATTTGACTCCTGTAGATTAAGTTTAGAAAGATGGAGGGAAGATTCGGGGCAAGAAATGCTATGGCAAAGAAATATTAAATGGTAAGAATACCGGTCTAAAGATAATGATGATTGAGCTGCTGTTTAGTAGAATCAGAGTACTTGATAGTAGTTGGAAAAGGCTGAAAACACAGTGTTAGGCAGGAGTGACATTATAGAACCTTTATGTGGAGCTGGGAGTTCTGAAGTGCACTTCTAAGGTGCAGGGACACTGATGTTTGAAGCTGAACTTGACATGCATCTTTGCCACTAAGATGCATCTTCCTACATGCCTAATAACCTTCCATTCTCTAAAATTATTTTCACAGTCCCTGCTCAGATAAAGCTACCCGATTTTTCTTCATATACTTCCTATGCTGTCGAAGGTTTTCACCTTCATTTCAACCCCTCTACTTCTTCTCATTTTCTAATATTCATCAACTGGGAAACACCTAATAATGTAACTCATCTCCAGTGCCACTCTCAAGTTAACATGTGTTTTTTCAGATTTTGTGAAATATATAAGTTGTTGCCATTTAATATACTTATTGCGTGTTCTTGTATGTGCACGTGTTCATATCTATATGGGTGCACATGTGTGTGTAGGTGTACAAACAACTGAATGCATGTGCATGTGGAGGAAACATTGGGCATCATCCTCAAGAACACCATCCACTTCTTTTAGGCTAAGTCTCTTGTGTCCTGGAGCTCATCAATTAACCTAGACTGGCTGGTGGGTGAGCCTCAGGTATTCTCCCAGCCCTGCTTTCCTATAAGCACATATGACCAAGCCTGCCTATCATTTTTATGTGGATTCAGCGGTTCAAACTCATATCCTTCGTTAAAATGCAAGAACATTACCAACTGAGTGGTTCTCCTATTCCCTCCATTAAAAATATTGTAACTTAAATATGTAATAGGTTACATTGGGGTAGGTAGGAAAATATCTCACTCCCTCTGTCTATAGCATTATCAGGTGTATTTTTAAATTTTTTATAGTATGTGTTTGTGTGTGTGTGTGTGTGTGCATATGGGAGATGTGGTGTGTGTGTGTGTGTGTGTGTGTGTGTGTGTGTGTGTGTGTGTGTGGTGTGCATGAGCACATGTTGAGGTCAGAGGTCTCGCTTTCTTCTCATCGTCCACCTCCTTGAGCCAAGTTCTACCTTCTTTTTCAGCACAACATACTAGAGGTTAGCTGGCCTGTAAACTACTAGTTGATTCTTCTATCTCTCTCTCCCATTTTGCTGCAGATGTGCACCACCACCTTGGGCCTTTTGCATGGGTTCTGGGGATCAAACTTGGTTTGTCAAACTTGAGTAGGAAATGCTTTCATGCAATGAGAAATCTCCCTGAGTCTCTTGAATGGAATTGTTAATAACATAGAGTTCTTACCTTTCTTCTGGTCACTCATGACATTTACTCCTTTTTCATCTTGCATGGGTAAATGTGCAATGTCCTTTGGATGAGGTTGCTTAAACATATTTTTAAATTAGTGTCAATATTAAGTTGCATAGAGATTTCCTAATCAATTTTCAAAAAAATTTCAATTTCTATTTTAAAATTAATTGAAAATAAAACAATCATGAATGGAAACACAATTTAATGAAGATGGAAAGAAAGAAGAAATGAAGGAGGATGGGAGGAAGATAGGGAGAAAGAAAGGAAGGAAGAAAATGCACTTCATTGGAAAATGGGTATTTAAAGCAGGAGACTTGAGTCATTCCTTATCCCCACAGTTATCTATTGAATATTCACTAAGATTTTATGTGACCATGACTGCATTAAACCATTTATATTTATAATATCATTGAGGAGGTAGAAGTATGGATCTCTTGGAGGTTTATGATATTTTCTCTTCTTTGCACTTTGGCTGTGAACAAATGTACCACTTAATCATATATTATTGAAGTTACCATCAAAAATAAGTTATACATAGAGATCACTTAACACTTTCCAAGACAATATCTCAATTCCTATTTTTTAAATTAATTATGCTGAAAATTTTTAAAAATGAATAAAAATTTTAAAAATCATCAAATATGTTTTCTTAATAATGTCTAGGTTTTATCTTCAGAGAGTTGCTGACCATGTAGACTAATCATGGAGACCCAGAGGATATAGATTTATAGTCGATAACATAGCCAATGTGCACACTTGAATGAAGAATGAACTTCAGAATATGAAAATATTATCCCCTTAGAAAATTACAAAGGACTTTTATAATTTAGAAGAATTTTGTTTTATGATATCATTATTGATGCAAAACATTTCCAATGACAGGAATATTTTGTGTCTAAAGAACTATAAAGAGAGGCTTCAAAGTATGTGATGCTGAGTGTAACAAAGATTTATAGGAGCTTCCATTTAGGTATCCTGGGGAAAATGTTATGAAGAAGAAAACTAGTGGAAGAAAGTGATAAATTAATATGGGAATTTTTCCATAGATTATCTAAATAAAGACAAGGAATATTAGATATCATATAGGGTCCTTTTCCAAGAGAGAACTTCAAAAATATGGCAAACCATATTGTAGATTCTTACTTGTGAAATTTATTTTTCATAGAATATGATAAATGAAATGATTGTAATGATGGTTCTATTACTCAATGCATCCTGTATCATCCAGGATGTTAAGTCTCAACCAGTGAACTAATGTGATCTACTGTTCTCTTTTCCAGACGGACTTTCTCCTGGCTCCCTCTCCCTCCTTTGGTTGGAGCTTCACAGACACATTCAGAAAGACTTTTCTCTGAGTACAGGTTGTGCTTTCATCACCTTACTTACCCCTGCAATGTTCTCCAACCAAGCATTACGTGGATTCTCCAGCTGGAACACAGATGTTGTTTTCTCATTACTTGTTTGACTATTAAAATACTGTCTACACATTCATGTGACACATTCTACATTTAACACCCTCATACATAATTGATATTGAAAACCCACAAATTATGAGGTCAAAAAAATTAAAATGTGTATAAAGAAGCCTTGAATATTACATGCTCTATTCCATTAGTATATTCCTTCAACAGTTTTATACAAAATCCACAAGGTAGCATATATTTCTGTATTCTTGTTCCACCTGTCCAGTCCTGACATGTTCTAACACCAAGTAAAGTGAAGGAGTAACATCGTTTATTATATTGGCTGACTCTCATCCTTGAAACAAAGACAAGTTTGAAATTTATTCTCTGGAGGATAACACCAAAAGCCACTTTCTGTGATTTATTGTTCTCCTTATTGGGAATAGGGCTGATTACATGTCTCTCACATAGCAGAGACACTGACAACAACTGAAGAACCAAACGATGGGTGGAAACTTGAAGCTGTGAAATACTGATTAATAATAGGTAGTACAAATTTTCAGTCATTAAGATAGTAACTCTTTAGCATGAACTAAATTCAGGGGAAACTGCTGTTATAATACTCAAAACTTTAATTTCTGACTGATAGAATTAAAATTTGACTGTCTTTAACATTAATGAAGACATTAAAGAACTGAAAAACACACAAAAAAATGACTTTTAATTGGAACAAATCCAAGGATAAGGTTTATTTTATGGCACGGTTGATTCTAAAACTAGCATACTGCCTAGCTACATAGTTGAGATTAAATATATATCACAGTCTATTGATTCTCCATGGAAGTCAAAAACTAACTTCATATGATCCGTGGGTTCAACATTTGCCAGTGAAAATCTTAAAAAGAGAATTTATTGAAATATTTCTGTACCTTTAGGTGTTCCCCTTCACTGTCATCAGGCCATTCTTGCTCTTCCTCTGAGGACAAGTGTACATCTGATTCTGACAAATCTATATTAATTAAAATAAAAAATAATAGTTAAAATAAAATATTAGTTAAAATAAACTACAAAGACAATTTGATAAGACAATTTGATAAAAGAGGTAGTCTTTATAATAATACAGAGAGAAAAACTAATAATTAGTGCCAATACAAAGTGGATATTTAGTCACTAATTTAGGAACTTTGATTTAGGCACAACAGTGAAGGAGAAGTTATTTCATCAATATCACACAGCTACAACCCCGGCAACATCCGTGACCTGCCTGCATGATATACTGGTAAAATCATATGAGAGTAACCAACAACTTTTGGCTGAGTTTAAGGCCCAGTCCATGAGATGGGATTGCTAAAAGGGTCCAAGAATCTGGAATTAGATAGGTCATGGGTCCAAGAGAAAAACCTACTAGTACTTCTCTGCTAAAGGAATATGCAATAAACTGACTCCTAAGGACATTGATATAACCATAGATCAACCCTCATCAGAGAAGCTTCTTCTTGCAGTGAATGAGAAATGACACAGAGAACCACAACTAGACAGGGCACAATGTGTGAGAGGCATGGGAGCACTCGGTCCTGAAAGGGATATCTTTATCAAACCCCTCCCCTCAGGACTCAAGGATCTATGCACAAGAGGACATAGAAAAATTATAAGGGCCAGAGGTGGTAGATGGTTCCAGAGAAAAAGCATCTTCCAGACACAACAGGACTGAAACACAGATGAGCTCACAGAGCCTGTGACAGCATGCACAGGACCTGCAAGATTCAAACCAGACAAACTCCCAGAACTACAAAGACCAAGTGGACTCAAATCCCCACCCCTAACCAAGAAGTTATTTGCAATTGATACCTTCTGACAAAGGGAACATCAGTCCCTCAAATGGCATGACACCAGAGTGACAACCACATGCCAGGGAAAGTCCCATGCCCAGGAGTCAGTACAAAATGAACTCCATGTTTTTCTGGTGTGTGCTTTTATTTGGTTTAGTTTCATTTGGGCCATTTTTCTATCTCATTGATTTTCTTTGTTTGCTTATTTTGATTTTTTTTAATTTGAGAAAAAGAGAACATAAAATTGGGTAGGTAGAGAGGTAAGGAGGATCTAAGGAGTTGGGAGGGGGAAAATACCTTAATCTTTACTTGTTCACTTTAAGACACCATGTATATTTGAAGGTAAACTGAGTTTGTTGTAGACAGCAGAAAGATGGGGTTTGTTTAATTCATTCAGTTAACCTGTGTCTCTTGATTGGGAAATTGAATTCATTAATATTTAACATTATTTTGAAAGATGTATATTGATTGCTGTCATTTGTTGTTGTTGCTGCTGCTGTTTGCTGTATTCTTGGTCCTACACTGACTTAGGAAATACATCAACTACCAGAAGCTCCAATATGTCACTTCTACAAAGAGTCAGTTCCATGAATAAGGCCTGTATACAGCTCAAACATGCATGCACAAATTATTCTACTAAAAAAAATGGACACACCAATGGGAGCAAAACTGAAATGTAAGAAAATCAAATGAAATCACACTGGACACTGATCTCTATTGCCTCTCTAACTTATCCTGGTTTTCCTTCCATGACTATGATTGCACAACCTGGAGGAGGGATCTATTTCAGCTTATACTTCCTAGTCTATCACCAAGGCAGGAACTCACAGCAGAACTGGGAGCAGGAACTGAAGCAAAGGGACTGTGGAGGTACAAAGCTTACAGGTTTACTCAGCTTGCTTTCTTACACAGCACAGGGCCACCAGCCCAAGGGTGGCACCAATGCAATCATTGATCAAGAAAATGCCCCCACAGACATGCCTACAGGTCAATCTGATAAAGATACTTTCTCAACTGAAGTTTCCTGTTCCCCAGTGAATCCAGCTTGTAACAAGTTGACACAGCAACTAACTAACACAACCATGTTCAAGAAACAATATGAAGAATTACAGTTTACCTTGCTAATATATGTAAATAACATATATGTGGATTTAGATTCATTCTCCAAACCAATTAAAACAAACAAATGAAGACAATAGGCTGATGTGTCAATATTATAAGTATAAGGATTTGGAATTAAAACTGGTAGTAACAATTCTTGGAGGTCTCTGGATATTTTCTAAATTAAAGAATATTAATACTGCAGATTAAAGTAAAAACTAGAAAGTATAGTATAGCATATATATGTATGTATATGTATATATAATGTGAAGCCGCTGTTACAGATTTGCTATCATATCTGACTAAGGGCATTACCTAAGTAATTGATAATATAAAAATAAATTAACTTATGACAATCAATAGTAAATCAGTTGAGTGTGCTTTACTTTTAAAATTATTGAAAGACCAGATGGTGCTTTCCTTTATTCCCAGCACTCAGGAGGCAGATGCATATGGACCTCTGTGAGTTCAAGGCCAGCCTGGTCTACATAGTTAGTTTTAGGATAGCTGTGAACACAGTAAGAGCCAGTTTCACAAAAATAGAAAACAAAACCCTGTACATCAGTTCCAGTTATAGACCTGCTACCATAATTGACTATGGGCCATAAGTTCAAGATCTATTGACTAAAAGACAAATTAGATGAAGACATACTGGCCTGAATAAAGTTGAACTCTACCATATTTTCCACTGAATGTATGACCTTAGACCACAACAGATAAGTCTTGTAAGATGACACTTGCTTCTCAGAGAACAATTTTGTAATAAAAAGAAAATGTATGTAGAAATGTCATGGAGGCAATAATTATTAACCCAGCATCCTAGTGAAGCCAGGCATGATGGCATTTGCTTTTATCTCAGACCTTGGGAGGCAGATGCAGTGGGTTTCTGAGGGTTTAAGTCTACATAGTAAATTCCAAGACATCCAGGGCTACACAGTACAACCCAATCTCAAAAACAATAAATAAAAAACTGCAAGCCAGTACATTGAGCAAATAGTTCTTTCTAGCAACACATACTGGGCAACAAAAGGTCTCTTTGGATGCAAAGTAGGAACAGAAAAAGAAATTGCTCTGACTTTATCTCCATTGTTCAATGAAGAAAAAATGGAGGCTTTATTTAGCCAAAATTTAAATCCTTCTGGAATCATCCTAATAAAATAATAGGAAATCCCTGATCCAACTGGATACAGATTTCTGTACCTGTAGCCAGGAGCTGCAAATTTTCAGGCTTTGTTGACCTTTTTATTTCTCAGTTAAAATCTTAGACTGAACAATTCCATATTTCCCCAGAAGTGTAGAGGTCAATGCAAGTTTACAATACTGACTGAAAATAATCTTGCTTCTAGATCATCTAAACCCACGCTCCTTCACTCCTATCTATTAAGTACCACACTATCCAGGAGAAACTAGCAAATTGTGAAACTGAATAGAACCCACTCTTACTTAGGTTCTTATAACTGTACCATATATGGTAGCCTCATCTTTTCTACATTTTGATCAAACAAATGTTTCCTTAAAAAAGAAATCAAATTAGATTAAGATCACCAAAAGATTATATATCTAAGTACAACTAATAAGCACACTTTGAATTCTTAATGCACATGAACTTATCAGATAGCTCAGAATATCTCATACATATGGATATCAAGAAAACTCCAGTCTCTACACCATTATTAAGCATGTACTACAAGAAACAATATTCATCTAAGTGTTTCCAAACTTTGCAAAATGCTGTGTAACAATCTTTGTACACTGTAAATATATATTGCTCCCATTGTTAATGAAAAGCTGATTGGTTGATGGCTAGGCAGGATTTGGGGGGCAGAGAGAATGCTGGGAGAAGAAGGGTGAAGTCAGAGGAGTCACCAGACGGAAAAAAAGTAGGACATGTACAAAACGAGGTAACAAGCCATGAGCCACACGGCAGCACAAAGATTAACAGAAATGGGTTAATTTAAGTTATAAGAGCTAGCTAAAAACAATCCTAAGCTATTGGCCAAGCATTTTTAATGAATATTAAGCTTCTTTTCAGTTATTTGGGAGTGACTGCCAGGACACAGAAAAACTCTACCTATAGTAAAATCCTTGGACTTTTACATACAACTGCAGCTATTCCGTAAGAAGTGTGGTGACGCTTCATTCAAGCCCATGGGAAGTCTGCCCCTTTCTGGATGGACACGGAGGAGGAGTAGAAGGTGAGGGAGGTGGAATGGAAGCAGGCAGGGGACAGGGAGGAGAGGAGAGAGGGGAAACTGTGGTAGGTAAAATAAATGAAAAATGTTAATTAAATAAAATAAAATTTAAAGGAGTCACAGCAAAAAAAAAAAGCATGGTGATTTGAAAATGGGAGTGTTGGGTGGGGTACTAAGACATAAAAGGTGAAATATTTGAGTTATACTTATAAATTTGGAAAGATTATGTTGTTACTGAATAGCTTTTTGGAACGATAATCCAAACAGTAACAGTTTATTTGTACCAAATCCTCACATAAAATTTGAAGAGCAGAGGATGGAAATCACAAGACCATGAGCACTTCCTGTTCTGAAGCATATTCCCAGAGGGACTGCAGAACGTACCTGGGTCAAATGCTCTGACTTCTTCCATTGCTGGTGCTTCACACAGAAGAGGAGTTTTCTTCTGTATGGGTTTTAAAACAAGACACTTAAATGGCTTGGTGGTTAAGAACATTTGCTGTTCAACCATGAGGACCAAAGTTGGGAATCTGATACCCATGTAACAAGTCAAGCATCTACCAAACACATGTAAACTCAAATGGAGCAGTGCCCTTTTCTGGCCTCTATGCAGACATAGGCATATATCCAATCACACACATATACACATACAATCAGGTGGATACACAAAAATAAATACATACACCCTCAGGTGGATACACAAAAATACATACATCTTTTTTAAAGTAACACTTGCTTATTTCAAATAGTATGAATTTAATGATGTAAGATAAAAACCTAAAACTTATTACCTTCAATTGAGCATAGTCTTCAGGAGAGTCTAAAAAGTCAGAGACATAATTAATTATATGTAAACATGATAAAGTTAAACATACTTTCCATACAGAATTACTAGCAAAAAATATTCCTGGTGGTTAACTTTCAAAATATTATTAATTTTAGTGTTGGGGGCACCTCTTCTATTTTTCTCTTCTAATTGAATAAAAACTACCTACATCAGTATGGCATTTCTAAGTGTTGGAAAACAAAATGAAATTGTGATTATGGGATGATCTCGTGACCCAAAAATAATATTTCAGCTCTGATTGTAGCAAGAAACAGAATGGCTCTTTAGCAAGACATTTCTGTATCATTCATGCCAATATTGAATGAGAGAGTTCTCTGTGTCCTCATTTTTGATAAAGTTTAGAAGCTCAAAGCAGCCCCAATATTTAGAGAAATGAAGTTTTTGAGTCAATCATGTTGAATGCACTCATGAAAACATAGTACATAGAATTGTTCATTTTTGCATGCATGTGAACTATTTTTAGAACCGTACTTCTGGGTTTCCTCTAGTTTTCACATCTTAAAAGTTCTTAGTGAGCACGTCGTGAGAATTTGGAAATAGTGTGCAAACCTAATCCACGTGAGCAATAAGAAGCTGTTACTGCTGAATGATTGCCTGACTTTTACAGGAGAATGGGAGATTACTAAAGTGCTCCATGTGAAATGTAAGCCATGTTTACACAAGACAGCCCTGTTATTCCAATGATTGGTGTATCGTGTAACTTATCGCTAGATTATATCAAACAACTGACTGTGGGAGGTTAATGTAACTATGGCCTTTGCTGCCTCCACGTGACTAAATGGAAAACAGAGTGTCTGCCACTCACCATGGTTTTCCCATTCACTCTCCTTCCAATAATCTATGGAGGAAAATAGCCTAGGCTTTAATTTAGAGTAGAGGGAAGTATATGAATTTCATGTGTAATGAATGAGCTGAGTTCTCTCAAGAATCTCATCTGTGACTGAATGTACACGGGGTTTCCCCCTCCTTCTTCCGTCTACCTGGTCGACCTTTCTATGAAAATATTCTCCACGTCATTCACCTTTTTATTTTTCATTTCTACATTTTAAACGGATGTGTCTGACAACTTCCGTTCCTCTCAGCTTAACAATAGTAACTTCAAACCTGGAATTAAATTCCTAAAAAACACTTTGAGCCATATGAGATTATTATTCAAGAAACAGACAAATTATTTTAAGTTTGCCTGTCTGTATTCTTTTCCATTGGCCGGGAAAAGAATGAGGACCAACAGCAAAGTCTCTGCTTTCTTCTGTCCCTGCTGTGTGCTGGATCATTACCCAGTGGTTATTTAGACATCTTTAGAAAGATGTCTATGTAATTGTCACTAAAATGCAGTTCAGAGCTCTGGCAGCATCCGCATCACATGACAACTTCAAAATGAGGACCAGAACTTCTCACCACAATTAGCATTTTGAACATGGCTCCCAACAAACTGCCCATGAAAGGTGTAAAATTTCTGATCATTATGAAGTAGTCCATATTCCATTACCATAACTTGATTTTTTAGACTCTAGAAGCTAAAACCTAAAGTTATTTTTTCCCTATAAGGTCTCCCAAATTGAAATGACATAAGGTACCATAACCCTTTAAACAGGATTTGGCATTTGTGAACACTGCACATATAAACCCACAGAGGCTGCAACAGCAAGAATTAGACAAAATCCAACACTGAGAAGTGGACACAAAGTCTCACCCCTAACCAAGAAGCGATTTGCAATTGGTATTGCTGTGAGAGGGGGAAAAAATAAGTTTTCTCCAATGTCATCAATTTCATTCCAGGATAGGTCCCATGCCCAGAAATAGTTGACCAACATAAAATAGATTCCACAGTTTTGTTTGCTTGTTTGTTTGGTTGGGGTGTGTGTGTGTATGTTTGTGTGTGTGTGTGTGTGTGTGTGTGTGTGTGTGTGTGTGTGTGTGTGTCCTTTTTTGTGATGGTTTGGTGTTTTTTATCTTTGGGGTTTTTTGTTTTGTTTTGGGTTTTGGGTTTTATTTTTTGAGAGAAGAAAAGAACATTAATGGGTATGGAGGCGGTGAGAATCTGGGAAGACTTGAGAGAAGGAAAATACAATAAAAATATAATGCATGAAATTTTTTAAATGATTTTAATGTAATAGTAAATAAATAATCAGGCTTTGGGCCAATTCTGTCATTTCTTAACACTGCATAAACAATCTATATTTTCTCATACCAAATGTACTTTTCTTTTGCTTATGTGGTAACACTATGAAAAGTATTAACACTATGTGATGAAAATTATTGAAACACAGGGCTTAGCACAATGTTCTGACTTGTCTATCGTAAATCAAATGCAGACCTTTATGTCTCATTGCTTTACTCTTTAATGGCTTCCCTGAGGTCAAGAAGACAAGGTCACTGGGAGCGCTTTACCCAGTCCACTTACACAGCATTTGTGCAGTCAGCTCACACTAGAGTCTTCCCACAGATCTGATACCATCATTCATTTCCTAAAGTTCTTTTCATGCTTTTTCCTCTATACTCCTGCTTTGTTTTACTTAATTTGGTTCCTATACTCTTTCTTCTTCCATTTTTTATTACATTTGATCTCCTTTGAATGTGGATGCATGTGAATGTCTTGTGGCACTGAGTGAGTGTGGACGTCAGAGGACAATTGCCAAGAGTCAGTTTTCTTCCCACCACCTGGGTTCCTGGGTCTAACCCAAGCCTTAACAGGCCATGCTTTAACTCACTGAGTCATATTTCCAGTCCTTCTCTCTCTTTCTTAATTTCACTATTCCTTCTTGTTCCCCCAAACCCTTACTTCATCATTTAACTCATCATTTGACTTTCTCAGTGATATTCTCAAGTTAACTTGTTTGGAAAAAATGAGATATGATTATTGCCATTGAAAATATCCTATTCCTTAATAGTTATTTAAGAAATAATTTTCTTTCACTGGGAAAACAGCTCAATATTCCTTGCAAACAAGCATGTTGTCAAGTAATGTTTGTAAATAGAGTTCTTACCTCTCTCCTCAGCATGTCTTCTGCTTTTGTATCTTTGATCTTCAGCCAAAGATAAATTGCCAATGCCCTTTGGTCAAAGTTGTTTAAAGATATAATGTTAAAATTAGTATCGGTAGTGAATTGCACAGATTTAATAATTACTTTCTCAGAAATTACCTCAGTTTTCTATTTTAAAAGTAATTAGATTGAAACTAAAAGAAGCAAAATTGAAAAACTAAATTTTAATAGGTTCTCATACATATTTTCTAAGTGTTGTTCATCTTATTAGGTCTCTGATTATAAAAATTGACAATGGAATTTCAGAGGAGACATGTGCATAGACATTAGAGAAGCCAATGTTCATAATTAAACAAGGAATTAATTTCAGAATATCAATTATTTTCATTCCTCACAAATTACACAAGGGTTTTAAATGCATATATCATCAGATTATGACCTGTGTACCAGTCAGTCATACAATATCATTACTTATGAACAGTTCCAATGACCTCAATATTTTTCACATCTAAAGAAGAAATAGGGGCTGGTTCAACCAAAACTTTGTGGTGGTTATTCCATTTGTGACTAAAGTAGTAAATATTTGGGTCCTTTTTTTACTGATAAGAAAGCTAGTTGTAAAAAAATGATTGATACAAAATTTTTGTTATGACTGAATACAAATATATAAATATTAGCTATCACCTATAGATTTTTACAAGCAAAACAGAGCTACAGAACTATAGCAATCCTTAATGTAACGAAGAGAAACATGTTTTCACTAAGTGTGGATAAGGTGCAAGTTGCTTCCGTGCACTATGTGTTGTCTGTACAATATGACAATTAAAAACAATCATGAAGGTAATATTCCATCTCGCTTCAGGGCAAACCAGGAAGTTCCAATTTAAGGAACATATAGATGTGGACCACTGCTTTCTTTGCTTCCTCGTCTTCTTGCTAGAATTTGTCACGATTCTTTTTTCTGTCTTCTTCAGAAGGCAACTTAATCCTCACACTCACAAAGATCATTTCTGAGCAAGCATGTCAACTCTCACTCTGATACACACATTGAATACAGCACTCATTATCAGTCTATCTATTCATATCAATTGTTTCTCAGTGGGGAATTTCACATAAAATCTTCACTAATTATTTAGACATTTGTGCTCCTAAACTGTAGCATATTACCTAATTTACTATGTTCAATGTTCAACAGTTTAGTGCTTGATAGTCAGTAACTAGAAATTATCCAACATAAAATGCCTGCAGGGAGCAAAGCACAATTTGCTACATTTCAATAGCATATTCTGATAAAATTCCTATAAATTATAAATCCATATGGTGGCATGCATTTGTGTAAATTTTCAGGGCTATCTGCAATCACTATATGTTGTAATGCTAGAAAAAGTCAGTCTACTGCAGTACTATATTTAATGAATTTCTTTATTGAAAACTTTTTTTTATTTGCCTACAGAACACCAAAGTCTCTATTCTGGAAGGAATCACTCTCTTTATGGGTAGCAGGATTAATTATACAGTCTATTCTCCTCCATGGCAGAGACAAGTAAAAACACTATTGACCAAAATAAATAACTGAAGTTTAACCTTGGCAGTACTGAGTGGTCATAGGCAACATCAAATTTTGAATCACTAGAAAAGATAGCTCGTTAGCATGAATCAATCCTGGGGTTAGCACTCTGATACTGTTCATAACATCTACTACTTAATAATAAGTCTCAAACCTGGTATAACTTTTTAAATATCAAAAATAATGGAAAACATTTTAAGAATCTAAAAGCATACTTTAACTTAATTTATACCAGTCTGCTTAAATACTAAGGAGGGTGTTAAAACTGAAAATTAAATAATCCATTGGGCCGGGCGTTGGTGGCGCACGCCTTTAATCCCAGCACTTGGGAAGCAGAGTCAGGCGGATCTCTGTGAGTTCGAGGCCAGCCTGGGCTACCAAGTGAGCTCCAGGAAAGGCGCAAAGCTACACAGAGAAACCCTGTCTCGAAAAACCAAAAATAAATAAATAAATAAAAAATAATCCATTGGTTCTCCAGGGCAAGGAAAATGGCACTTTCATGGGGCTCCTGGTACACTGATTACCAATGGTCTTTAAAGGTTTTAATTTAAATATTCATATACCTGTCTTTGGATGTTTCTGCCACTACACCATTCTCTTTCTGATGCTTTTATAGTTGGCTCTGCTGTAATATAATTAGTTGAAAAACTTTAAAGAAAGTTTGACAAAAATGATAGTTTTTATAACCCATCCCAATGGGTACATCTACAAAACAGTCCCATACCTAAGGCTCAGGGAACATTGCAAGAGGGGATGGAAAGATTGTAAGAGCCAGAAGATCGGGGACTTTGCTGTGAGATTGTATGTCATAGTAACATCAAAAGCTACAGTGTAGAGTTTCATCAGCATGGTTGACTAAGCATGAGCTGAACAAGGGTGACACCAATGAACATTCAAAACTGCATAGAGAAAAGACCATGGGGCCTCAACCCTACACAAAGAACTACAAGCAACTAAGGAAAGCTGGGAACGGGAGAGATGGTCTTCCTAAGGAAAGAACACACCAATTTGTTGCCCAGTGCTAAATGGTCAGCCCTGAAAACACATATACAAGTATCATGATATGGACTGAACATGTTATATTCATATTTATACATATATGCATATATACATTAATCCATGCAAAACTGACTAGTAAGAAAAGAGGCTATGAAATTGGAGGAGAATGGGGAGGAGTATATAGGAGATTTTGGAGGAAGGAAAGGGAAAGGAGAAACATTGTAATTATATTATAATCTCAAAAATAAAACTTAAAATAGATATTTACAAATTAAGAAGATATGAGTAACTACCAAAATCCTCAATACATAGTACAGATGGAGGGTAGAAGTTGTCAGGTATATGGAAACACATAAATCTCATGGAACTATGCAGATATTCCACTAACCCACAGTAGAACATGGTATTGAAAGGTAAGAGTAAGGACTGAAGGAAATGCCTAGCTGATGTTTACCTTGTTATTCTGACAAGGTAGAAAGTAGTATTCAGTATGATTTCTTTGATTCCAGTTTTGCTTTTGAATGATATTTCTACATGTTAGGAAAATATAGCTTACCATATTATAGTATATGAATCCTTACTACAGACCCTCTACCATGATAGACTAAAAGGCACTAAATTAATCAATACATCAATTCATAGATGCAATCAATTGACTGTATGTCCAAATTCAAGTAATGAGTGTAATTGGTACATGTACTGTGCAGGAATATGTTACGTAAGTTCTGGATCACTCCACACTCATAGTTTCATAGGAAGTATCTGCTGTAACATCCCAGGCAGCTGAGTACACAGGTGTGAAGCACTGTAACCCCACTCTAGCAACTAGCAAATTTTGAAAACATGATATGTCTTTCATAACTGACTACAAGTAATCCCTGGGGACCACGAGGATGCAGAAATGACTCTGTTACTAAGACTTAAGATTCTCCTCATCTTTGCCCTAGATGAGATGGGAATGGGGGGTGGGCTAGGGGAAAGGGGAGGGGGGCGGGAGGGGGGAGAACAAGGGAATCTGCAGTTGATATGTAGAATTAAATTATATTGTAAAATAAAATTTTTAAAAAAAGATTCAAAATCTCTAAGCCCAAGTTTGTAACTTCTGAATATTTTCAAGCTAAGAAACAATGTTTAGCAATATTTTCATTATTTACATCAAATCCTTCCATGAAATTAGAGGAATGAATGCATAGAAACAAGAAGGAGGAAAGCATTTCAAATGTTTTGAGCTACTCAGTTCATAAATTATGGCAATATTCACCTGTGAGGAAGGATTCCACATACTTCACTACTGATCCTTCATTGGAAACAGGATCTCTTCTTTCAGTTGTAGGCTGCATGGACTTAAAAACAAATAGACAATAATTCATATATTTCATGAAAAGAAGTTAATGATTCAGGACAAAATATAAGAGGAATTACCTTCCATTGAAGATGTTGTTCTGGGGAATCTATAATGCCAAAGAGTCATATAATCAATTATGCATAAATATGATAGAATGGACTATACTTTTATTAAGATTACTATGAAAAGGTGCTTTTTATGTCTATCTTTTGAAATAGTTACTTTAAGTTTTGATCTTGATAGGATTTTACTTTGCTTGTTCTGTCAGGGTCTCATCAGGAGCTTTGATATACATCTCCCTTGAAACCCATTACTATAGCATGAAGAAGTATTTTCTTATTAAAGAAAGTTTTCTGAATTTATAAGGTTGGACATTTATGACACGTGATGGTACAGGAAAATATTCCATATCAGTATATACATTAATGCATTTTTTATTTTGTTTGTTTTTGTTTTGTTTGTGGATTGCATTTCTGTGTTTTTTCCTTTCTAGTTTACACATCTAACTATTTCAGTTCACCTCTCAGGAGGCATGTGAACCTCAGCTACAAATAACTCACAAGAAGTACTAAAATGGAATTGTCCAAAGACAATTCTTTCTCATTAACTCTAAGTTTCCTTCTACAACATGCCAGCATGCATACTTTTTGTCAAAGTATATTCCAGATTAGTAGCCTTTAAACTTTTGAAGGATAAAAGTTCCTTTCCTCTCCATGTAGTGATTGCATTTGCAGAATCATGAAATAACTCTTCTCAAAATATGCAGACATGATGAACTCCTTATCCCAGAAACCTCACAGAATTCTGTGTGTTGTCTGCCCTCACTGGGATCCCTTCTCTCTCGCTAGTGCTCTGCTCAAAAGTAAGAGCAGCATCTAGGCTTTCCTTTCCTTCAGTTATATTGTAAACCGTTACAGAATGGACCTTTTATACATTTCCTTTAAGAGAAGTCTATGCACCACAAAAAACGCAGCCCACAGAGTTGACTAACTGGGGCTCATAGGAGCTCACAGAGACTGGAGCAACAATCAGGGAACCTGCATGGGTCTGTCCTAGGCCCTCTGCATGTATGTTTTATGGTTGTGTAGCTTGGTCTTCTTGTGGAACTCCTAACAGTGGGGTGGGGGTTATCTCTGACTCTTTTGCCAGATTCGGGGACCCTTTTCCTCTTACTGGGTTGCCTCATCCAGTCTTGATATAAGGACTTGTGCCTGGTCCTATTGTAACCTATTATGCCATGCTTGGTTGCTATCCCTGGGAGGCCTGGTCTATTCTGAAGTGAAGCAGAGGAAGAATGGATCTGGGGGAGAAAGGAGATGGGGGGAAGGGACTGGCAGGACAGGAGGGAGGGAAAACTGTGGTCAGGATGTAATATATGAAATAAATAAATAATAAATAAATAAGTGAAGGAATGAACAAATGAATGAATGAATGAATAAATAAATAAATAAATAGTTTAAAAAGAGAACTCTATGCAATTGTGTTTTGATTATGAAATATTCTTCATAGCCTTGTGCTGTGGGATGTTCTGTATGGCAAATGTGTTGCTCTGATTGGTCAATAAATAAAACACTGATTGGCCAGTGGCTAGGCAGGAAGTATAGGCGGGACTAACAGAGAGGAGAAAAGAACAGGAAGGTAGAAGGAGACACTGCCAGCCACTGCCAGGACAAGCAGCATGTAAAGATGCCGGTAAGACACGAGCCATGTGGCAAGGTATAGATTTATAGAAATGGATTAATTTAAGATATAAGGACAGTTAGCAAGAAGCCTGCCACAGCCATACAGTTTGTAAGTCTCTGTGTTTACTTGGTTGGGTCTGAGCGGCTGCTGGACTGGCAGGTGAAAGAGATTTGTCCTGACTATGGACCAGGCAGGAAAACTTAAGCTACAGCCTTGTGTGTTTAAACAGGTATTTCTCCATCCAGTGACACTGTTTTGGAAAATTATAGAACATTTAGCAAGTGGAGCCTTGCTGGAGGAAGGTTTTGAGGTTTGATTGCCAGGTTTTGCTTGATGTTCTCTCTATTTCCTGTTTGCATGTGCTGCAATGTGGTCAGTTGGGTCCCTGCTCCTGCTTCTGTGCCTTCTTTACCTCTGGCCATTTTGCTCTCACTGTGATTTCCTCAATCCCTCTGGAACTGTGAGCCAAAACAAACCCTTTCTCCCCTAAGTTATTTGTCCAGGTATTTTAATCATAGGAACAGACATGAAACTGGTACAGGAATTGGTACCAAGAGTGAGCTCGTTGCTGTGGTAGACCTATGTGGCTTCTAGGTTTGACTTTTGTTTTGTGGGAATAATGTGAATGGTTTGGGAACTTTGGGCAGGGAAAGCCATTGAACATTGCAAAAGGAGCTTAATAAGCTATTCTAGTGAAAGCTCAGAAGACAGTAGCACTGAGAACATGAGCAGTAGAGGCATGGCTCATGGGGTTTAAGAAGAGGATAAAGACTCTATCAGAACATGGGATAGAGGCCATTCACATGCTATCTTGGCAAAGAACCCATTGGCATTCTGCCAGTATCCTGAGAATTTGTATGAGGCTAAACCAAAAAGTAATGGTTAATTTCTTAGGCAGGGGAAACTTCAGGGCCATACAACACAGGCCTGTGACCTGTTCTTCTTACACAGGTCCCTAAAGAAAGACAGGAACAGGTAAGGTACAAAGAACATAAGAAATATGCACTTTTGGAGAGGTAAAGAGCATGAGGAAGCTTAAGGTTGTAGCCCAGGTCAGAAAAGAAAGAAGAGAGAGAGACACAGAGACACAGAGATAGACAGACAGACAGACAGAATTCTTAAAAAGAAGCCTTATGTAAAACCAGGTTCCTCCCAAACTTAGAATAGTCCTCTCTCTTCTTCTCTCTGAGTGGTCGGATTATGGGCTTGCGCCACCACGTCAAATTCAAATGAAATTTTTATAAAATGGAGTTGTTACCTTCCTCTTGGCCTTCGGCAGTATTTTCTCTATTTTCATCATTAGCCTTGGATAAATATGCAATATCCTTTGGTTGAGGTCGCTTGAACATACTCTGTTAAAATTAGCATTGGTAATGGATTACCTAGAGATTTTCTGTTTCTTTTCCTTTACTGTTTTAAACAATTTATTCACAATGCAACTGGCAAGTACTGAAAATTATGAAAAATAAATAAGTCCCTTATATGTGTCTTCTAAATATAGACTATGTTGTATTTTCTTAGGTTCTCTGTGTAAACAAACCAGGGAAGTCTAAAGATGATATATCCATGGACAGAGGGTAGCCAAGGTGCATACTTTGATGAACAATTAGTTTCAGAATACCTAAATATTATTTACTCCTCGGAAAACTGTGAGGACTTTTACAATAATAATTTTTAATCCCATAGGGGAATTTGCAATAGCACTGTGCAAAATGTTTAAAACATTTTCAATGGCAGAAATGCCGTGGGTGTTTAAAGAAGATATCTAAGAGACTTCAAAGTACATGACATTTACTCCAAACAAAATGTTGTCATAGAGGCTCCATTTGGGATTAAAGGCCTAAATATTTTGTGAGAAACTTTTCCTATGGAAAAAAAATCAGCTATATGAAATAGTGAAGAAATCTGAAAAAAAAAATTAGGATATATTTGAATAACATGTAAGTATGAGGTAGTATAGGCAGACCTTTCACATTGAAGAAAATACAAAAAAAATACAGCAAGCATTAATTAAAATAAAGGCATAAGAACATTTCTTCTAAGTGTATGAAATTTACCAGGTTCTTATTTACACACTTTATTTTCCATATTCTATAAGCTGCAAGATGACCATGATGATGATGATACTATTTCTTCAAGTTTTCTGGCCAGTCCGAAATGTTGAGTCTCAAATGGGTAACAGTTATGACCCACTGTTGCCTTTTTCTCATGCTCTCTGACGTCATTCCCCATGGCCCCTTCTTTGTCCTTTGGTTGGGACCCTCACAGTCACATCCCAAAATATATTATTGCAATAAAAATTTTCTCTGTCACTACCACACCCAACTTAAACACAAACCCTTCCAACTTAATACTATATGGTCTCTTCATACCTAACATTTATGCTATTTTTCCTATTATTTTGCTGTTTTGTTCTTATACTACCATCTTCTACCACAACCCCCAGGATCTCACAGCCTAGCACTTGCTTAATACTGAATAACTTCAAATTATTTAAAGTCCAAACAATTGAAAGGTATGCCAAGAGGCCTCAAGTACTAATAGCTACATGACAGCAGCTTGAGTCTTTCAATGGTTTAGTATAAATTATAAAACCATATAGTAGCACACATGTATGCTCTTTGTATTATATTGAGTCTTGATATAGTCTAATGCCAAGAAAGTCAGTGGGTACCATGTTTATTATACTAATGGTTTTACTGTTGAAATGCATATAAGATTCAATACATTGTAACAGAACAGCACAAGTTCCATTCTAGAGTATGATTAAACAGGCAATGATGTTGCTCACCTCTTTTCTGCCACAAGACTACTGAAGATTACTAGGTAACAAAGGAAGAACTGAAACTTCAGATGATGACTGGTATTTCAAATTTGAGTTAAACTCAACTTTTGAGTGACTGGGGATGACAATACATAGGCACAAAATAAATTTAGGAGCAAACACTGCTACATTGCTCACAACTTTACCTGTTTAGTCAAAATTATTTTGATTGATGTTTAACATGTAAGGAATTCCTAGGATTGGAATGCAAAAATAATGAAGAAAATGTGGAATTAAATCCAAGGACAGGGTTTTGCTTAAGCTGTGTCACTTATAAGGTATTACTTATTCTTATGGGATAAGAAAGTATTAAATCGTAATACAAGTTTTAAAATAAGTTTTTTTAAATTATGATCTATTGATTCTCAAGAGCAGTCTAGAGAGATTTCGTGTGCACTGCGGTACATCATTTACCAAAGAACATTATCTTAAACAAAAATTTCAGTGTAAATACTTATGTACCACTCCATGTTTCTTTTCAGGGACATCATGACATTTTCGCACTTCTTCTGATGTCGCTTGTACAGCTGATTCTGCTGAGAAATCCACACAGGTAATTAAAATACTCTCAGAAGGCTTTTTTGAATGATAGTCTATATACCTATAGACTATCCAAAATGATGATGGATTTTAATTTCCCAGTTAAAAACTTTGATTAAGATTAAGGTTATTTGGATATTGACACCTTGAGAAATCCATGTCATTACAAAAACCTTCAATATATCATATACACATAGTCAGTAGAGAATGATACGTTACAGGCATGAATATATACCAAAGCCGATTCCCAACTATTCTACCAAATATGCCTGAACATATTTACAGAAACAAAACTAAAAAAAATGTGGGTTCAAACAAAATCATATTGAAATATATTCTCTATTTATAAGATTAAATTTGGGAGTTCAATTAGCCACTTTCTTCAAAGAATAAATCTTCCCTTCCAAACCTAATTTTGTGAACACCCTACTCCTTACATTAGAATTTTTATTTTATCTGGTGCTTTGACAAGCTTCTTTTTTCACCTAAGACTTATTATAATATTTGAAAATATTATTATTGTGGTTATGTTTTTGTAGTAAGATATAATTTGCTGTCTGTGGTATGCTGGTAACACTTTTCAACACATTTTTTATAACATGAATTATAAGTTATTTCTTCATATATAACCATTTTCTTCTGGACTAGAAAGAACAATTTTAACTTCATCTTTGTACAGTCAGTCTTTAATTCGTTTTATTCAATAATTATTTATGAAGTTCCTAGTAAGAACTAGCCTTGAAATTTAAAAGTCATTGGCAAAAGTTTAAATTGTGAACTTCAGGAAGTAAAGAGTGATCTTAGCAGGCCCTCTGAATGGGTGAGACAGTTGATTGGCTTGATCTGTTTGGGAGGCATCCAGACAGTGGGACCGGGTCCTGTGCTCAGTGCATGAGTTGGCTGTTTGAAACCTGGGGCTTATGCAGGGTCGCTTGGCTCGGCCTGGGAGGAGGGGACTGCCCCTGCCTGGACTGAGTCTACCAGGTTGATCTCAGTCCTCGGGGGAGACTTTGCCCTGGAGGAGGTGAGAATGGGGGGTGGACTGGGAGGAAGGGGAGGGGGGCGGGAGGGGGGAGAACAGGGGAATCCATGGCTGATACGTAGAACTGAATGGTATTGTAAAATAAAATAAAATTTAAAAAAAAGAAAAAGAAAGAGTGATCTTAGGAAGACTGAGGACAAAAAGAATAAGACCATGAAAATAATTAGAGACGGCTAAGTGACAAATGTAAAAATTGGAAAAAAAGAGATTAGACATTACCAGCTGTTCTGTCACATCAGGAGAGTTAATATTGAAGGGCTAGGGAAGAGACTATCAAAGGTTTACATGAAACTTAAAGATTGTTGCACATTAATATTTGAAAAAATATCCTTCATATTCATTTTTGCAACTTAGATAATTATAAATATTAGGACAGAATCAATGTTAAAAAACTGTTAATGTTTGAAAAAAGAAAAAAGAAGATATAGATAAGAGGTAGATTATTGAATCTACTTTGAAAAAAAGATATAGAAATAATAGGATAAAAGAGTAGATTATTGAATCTACTCCAAAAAAAAACGGAAGATATAGAAATAAGATAAAAGGTAGAATTTTGAATCTACTCAGAAAAAAGAGAGAATATGGATATGATAAGATAAAAGGTAGATTATTGAATCTACTTTTAAAAAAGAACTATTTGTTTATAGCATAAGTAATGAAATTACATTTCAAACATTTTATACTTACTTGTTTCATAAAGATTAATGTTGTTAACTCACCTTCTTGGAACCATTTCCCGTGCTTTATAACAGGGACTTTGTTTGGAACAGAATCATTTTCCTCAAGAGTAGGCTGTATGGGTTTAGAAATACGGTACTTAGTAACTCTTGAACATTTCATAAAAGATGAGGTTAAATATACAGAAAAAATAAAAGATTAATTACCTTTGATAGAGGATATTCTTTGGGGGTGTCTAAAAATGTCAAAGAGAGGAATAGTGAATTCCATGGAAACCTGATATTGACCATATACATTTATGTAGAATTAGTATAGAAAATAATCCTCATGAATGAAAATGGGTATTTTCATGTTAAAGTTTGGTGGATTCTTGCATGATTTATGGTGTTTGGCCAAGCCAAGAAAGAGCAATTCAAAGATATCAACTGGAAAAAAATAACACAATAGCTGAAAATGAACTCAGAGTTTCCCATAAATGAGAGCACAATCCAAAGAAATATAACACTGATGCAATAGAGTCACAAACTCCCTCCCCCTTTGTGATACATTTCATTTAGCCTGTCTTAAAACTTGTCCTTGACCTGCAGATTACTGCAACCTAATATATCCTGTTACTTAGTATTTAAGAGGTAACTTTTCTGGCTCAGGGTATACATAACTCCTTGTGTTTCAAAGGAATATTCTATCAAAGGACTTTTTATTGTAAGATTCCTCACCTTTTTCCTGCCACATCACCATTTTTTCTCCTCTTTGATTTTCAGTCATTGATAAATAACCAACATCCTGTGTTTGAATTTGCTTGAAGATAGTCTGTTAAATAAGCATCAGCAATCAGTTATAACATTTTCAAATCACTTTCCAGCAAAATCTCAGTTTTCTATTTTAAAAATCAATTAAATTAATCAATTAATTTAAGGGGCAGGGAGAAATTGGAGGGAAGGAAATGAGATGTGGATCAGATCCAAACACATTATATGTGAGTACAAACTTTAAATTTTAATTTAAAAATTTTTTTAAAATCTGATTTGCCAGATGGTGGTGGTGCATGCCTTTAATCCCAGTACTTGGGAGGCAGAGGCAGGTGGATCTCTGAGTTTGAGGCCAGCCTGGGCTATAGAGCGAGATCCAGGACAGGCACCAAAACTACACAGAAAAACCTTGTCTCAAAAAAACAAACAAAAAAAATCTGACTTAAAATAAGTATGTATTGAAAATGTATTATAATAAAAATGACTCATCGTGTTTTACTTATATAAATTTGTGTATACACACATATATATATACACATGTATATATGTAGATAATAATAATAAATAAAAAGAGGTTATCAGTTTGAGGATGGGGAGTCATGGGAGGGGTTTGAGGGAGGGTAGCTGGGAAAAGGAGGATGGAAAATGATGCAGTTCTATTTAAATCAAAAATATATTTCACCAGGCGGTGGTGGCATGCGCCTTTAATCCCAGCACTCGGGAGACAGAGTCAAGCAGATCATTGTGAGTTTGAGGTCAGCCTGGTCTACAGAGCGAGAACCAGGAAAGGCAGAAAGCTACACAGAAAAACCCTGCCTCCAAAAACCAAATATGTATTTCAAAAAATTGTATGTAGCGAGCTATCAAATAAATCTCCTAAACCTAATGAACACATTCACAAAAGTACAAAACCAACATGCAAAGATTAGTAACCTTCCAATGGCAAAGATATCAAGAAAGAAATCAGAGAAACAGTCCCATTCATAACAGCCTTTTTAAAAAAATCTTGGAATTAGTCTAACTAATGAAGTGTACAAGTGCACAATAAAAACTTTAAGACACTGAAGAAGACGCCAGAAGATGGAAAGACCTTTTTGTGCTATTTTTTTATTTTGTTTTGCTTGTCAACTTGACATAAACTAGAGTCACATGAGAAAAGGGGACCTCAACTGAAGAATTACCACCCATCAGATTGGCCTTAGGGCATGTCTGTGGGCATTTTCTTGAATAATGACTGATATGGGAGGGCCCAGACCACTATGGGCAGTGACATGGACAGGTGGCTCTGGCTTGTATAAGAAAGCAAGCTGAACAAGTCAAGGAGAACAAGCCAGTTCCCCCATGGTTTCTGCTTCATTTCCTACCTCTAGGTTCCTACTTTAACTCCTGCCTCAGCTTCCCTTGATGATTAACTCTAATCTGTTAGACATAATAAACTGCTTCCTCCATGGTTGCTTTCAGTCATGGTTTTTATCAAAGTAACAACAATAAAAAAAAACCAGAACATCTCATAGTCTAATGTAAATACACAAATGTGTGTGTATTTGTGTGGGGGGGGTATATGTGTGTTCAATTGCAGCTACCTTACACAGGGCACTATGCTTATCCCAGAAGCCATATGTTGTCCAATTTCCCAGGACCTGAGTGTGGGATACCTCATCTCAAGTTGTTGTTCTGATATGTCCCTGGGAAGCCCTCCCCAAAACAGTAGAGATTATTCCCATTGCTCTTGGTTGATGATAAGACCCTATTGCTGAAGACACCGCACATACTGGTTGTAGAACATGGATAAATCAAATTGAGACTGACCAAGAAACTTCCTCCATACTGGTTAGCACTCATGGTACTGGAAGTTGGCAATGTAAATAGCTGAAGAGTAATGTTATGAACAATCTTACCCAATGGTGAACCCTGTGAACTGCAATAATGATCATCATAGAAAGATAAGCCTATGGTTGTAGTAGTGGTATGAATGTTACAGAGGTAAACAACCACTTTCTTGTTTGATTTAAAGCCTGCTCCACAGGAAGAAACATATGCCTGGTACTGTGCCTCTGGTTAAAAATCCATAATTGGTGGATGATGTCACAGGCCCAAAGGGTATACCTGCAACTATTATTTTACTAAGAGGACATAATATTAAATTGTCCTCTCAGTTTACATCTCTCTACCTGCATATCTTAGACCTCAACAGATATTTGTGTTCATGTAGCAGATTATAATTAGCACAGACTCAAAACTGGTCAAAGAACAAAGAGTAAGTGACTATGGAGAGCTCAGTCACAAATGCAATATCTATATCACACCTCTTCCCCACAATTCAGAGATCATTATAGGAGAGGGGACAGAAAGATTGTAAGGGCCAGAGGTTGGGGAGGAACAAAGCAAAATAGTGTCTTCAGGATGTGACAAAATAGCTATACTTAAGAACTTAAAGCATCTATAATTGCCTGCATAAGATCAAACATTTGGTATTCTAGAAGGAACTGGGAATGAGTTCATGAATCTTCTCCCCTAACTGAAGAGTTAAGGACAGCTAATGTCTTTAGGGGGAAGAAGAAGCAGTTTTCTTTAAGGGTGTGGCTCTGGTAGGTAGAACACACTCCAATGATAGGAAAGGATCATGGGGGACAGAATAGATAAGGAGGTATAGAGACGGGGATAGCAGGAGACAGGAGCTACGATGGGGAAAATAGAGGGCAGTGTTTTGACTTGGGATGGAGTAAGAAGTGTATTACAAAGAGAGAGGGAAGATGGAGAGATAAATAACACTAAGGATGTTTGAAAAGGGCATAAGACAACTTATTTTATGAGCTTACATATATATATTCATATATATTAGATATATAGATAGATGATAGATAGATAGATAGATAGATAGATAGATAGATAGATAGATAGATAGATAGATAGAGACAGACAGACAGACAGACAGACAGACAGATAGATAGATAGATAGATAGATAGATAGATAAATAGATACTCAAATAATAAGTCTATGACAACTCCTGTTCTCTTCCACATGTCCTTCTATATTCAGAAATATCTCCTCTGAGCTCTTATTTCTGTTCACATTATCATTCCAATCAAATTTAAGTAAAGCACAACAATCTTTTCCCTCTGCCTCTTCAGGGTGTCCTACCAGAGTGTGCCATCACATCTGAATACATCAAATATGTTCATTATATGAAGAAGTTAGTGTTTACTGATTCTATTTGCACTTTGTCATAATTTTATATGTTGAGTGCCTAATTACCTAGTTCTTAACTGATACTCAGTCATTTACATTATTCAAAGTCATGTAAGTAAAATGACTACTGTGAGACCTGCAACACTAATATATTCAAACAGCATATGTTTTTCAACAGTTTTCTCCAAACTAGACATCTAGATACTGACATGAACTCGTAACAGTTTGCACTAAGTTCAGTCCTGATACATTCTAGTATTCAGTGAAGTCACTGGGTAATATTTTAATATAGTTTCTGACTCCCTTTATTGAAATATGATGAGTTTGAAGGTTATTGTTTGGAGCATAGCACCACTGGCCCTGATGGAAGATGCTTGGTCTTTATAGGAAGTGGGACTAATTATGTATACCTGTGCTATCTCCCACACCAGAGATGCTAGGACCCAAAATGAGTAAGTGAAACTTACACATTGAATGCACTGACTGGTCATAGGAAACCTCAATTTTTGAGTTACTTGGACTAATAGCCCTTTCTAATACATCAAATTGTGGGGTGGTCCCCTTGAAATCATTCAAACTTTGGTTAGTTATAAGTCTCAAATTTGATCTATTCTTTAAATAGGTAAGTAGGCTATAAGAATGAAAAACGATAGTAAAATTAAAACTTTTCAGATAACACTCAAGAACCAGGGTTATCTGTTAGTTTTATATTATAAAAAACATTCTCATTCCATAACTAAGTAAATGGGGTTGAAATTAACCAATGAATCATGATCTATTGACATGTTTTTATTTTACAATGAAAAACATCAATATGTAATTCAGATTTAAATACTTAAATACCAGTGGTGGATTCTTTTCAAAGCCATCATAACTATTTGGTTCTTCCTCTGATGTCAATTTTACAGCTGGTCCTTCTGACAAGTCCACATATGTGATTAAAATAAACCAGGAAAACATTTAAATAACATTGATAACAATTATTCCATATACAGAAAAAAATTAAACATTAGTAATAACACCAACTGGGCTTTTAATTTTCCAGTTAGAATCTTCAAATAGGTTTACTCTTCAACAGGTAACTACTCACTTATTTAACTATCAAAAGATTCTGTGCATTAGTTAGACAGCAGTCAAGTGTATCATGTACACAACATACACACAACTCAAAGGGTCAGTAACAATCACTCCATTAAACACCAATGAACACACTTTTGAGACCAAATAGAAAAAGATATGTGCTTTACAGTATTTACAGTATTACATCATTTACAGTAACCCCACACACTTTTCTACATTGAGTCATATGTCATAATCTATTGTGCATTTTCCTCTCTGACTACTCATTCTGTGTAATTATGGAACTTGAAATTTACATTGGTAAAACTGACTGGTTATAGACAAGATCATTGTGTAGTTACTCTAAGGTACAGTTAATGTAACTTAGAGCTGAAATGCTATATCCACTATTCCTACAGGCTGACTTCCTTCTCTAAACACTCAGTGTCGTGGGCTGTCTTTCTTCATTATGATTCTCTTTGCCTCAATGACCACACTTGCTTTCCATGGCACTCCCTTTGGTGCTTTTGCTCATCTTTCCTTTGTATCTTTATCATTTCCATTGGAAATTGTTTCTTTATAAGTCTATTCATTTTGTTCCTGGTGCTCTTGTACATTATTTTTCCATAAATTCCAATAATCACTATATTGAACAATTCATTATCGTAATCCTGAGAACTGTAAATTAAAAGAGCTGAGCGGGTTTTTTTACATAATGCCTGATCTCACAGGTAAGGAATGATTTATGCAGACATTGGGACAACAAGCAGCCAGAGCATATTATACTGGAACAACAAAGAAGTACCAAATGGAGTATGTGCCGGTGTAGCAATATGATGACAGAAATAACATCGTGATCGTTATAAATACCAGAGAAGTGAATAGACCAAAAAATGGCTCAACGTAGAGATTTGGATGGAAGTTAATCATGAAAACATACGTAATTATAAGGGGCTTGTGTTAGCATTCTGGCCCACCCTTGGGGACCTGCCCAGCAACCTGATGTCATCTTACCTGAAATCCCCTTTAAGAGAAAACCCTTCCCTCTTTCCCTTCTTCCCTCTTCCTTTCTCTCCCCCCACCTCTTTCTCTCTGTCGCTCTCTCTCACCATGTGGTAGTGCACACCTCCACTTTTCCTCTTTCCCTCTCTCTCTCTCTCTGTCTCTCTCTCTCTCTGTCTCTCTCTCTATTCTCCTCTCTATTCCCTCTCTCTTCCCCCTTTAATAATAAAACTTTCCATGTGGATGCTGTGTCTGCATAGTGTGGGTAACTTTCCACCACACCATGCCACTGTGCACCACATCTGCATGGCATCTTTGGGGCACCTTGGCTCAAACCTACCAAAGCCTCCTGCGGGCCATTTTACAAAGGCTTGATCATTGGCATTTTTAAATTGGTCCATGTTATCATGTGATGTGGGCATGGAGCATTATAAATGTGACAGAGATGCCAATATAAGGGAGCCTTGAGTAAGTGGATGAAAATTATTTAGTAGCAGGCAACAGTGCAAATTTAAATTGAAGCAGCCCCAAATGGAGTGGAAGTTTCCAGACAATGTTGAGTTACAAATGATCAGTGCCTGGTAAAGAACAAATCTGATTAAGTGCATAAATTTACAAGTATTGCTCCATGGGGAGTTAGATGCTACTCATTGCTTGACAAAGGGTATGAAGTGAGATATGCAATGATCAGCCTACAGTGTGTAAGATGGTTTTGTTCACTTTGTCCTTTTCATAGCACGCCTTCTGCTACTGAAGGAGCCCATGATCAGGTTGAGACATGAAAGCAGAAAGAACTAACTCAAGGTGCTTCTCCGAACCAGCGCCTTCAGTCTGTAAAATCTATGTCACAGTAACGTTGTGTTGTTTAGAACAAATGCTGCTGTCTCATCTAATCTCGGGGGTGGGGATAGGAGTGAGAAGTCTGTAGGGATTTCAGATATTTAGAGTCTGTCTTTCCAGAGTAACTGGCTGGAAGTCAGTACTTACCCACGTGCGTTATCTGTGCTTCCTTCCTCTCTACTGCCTCAGAATCACTCATTTCATTGAGAGCCTGAAAGGGGTTTGAAGGAACAATTGAACAATAATTGTATCATATTTCATTTAGGGTGATGTAAATTATCCAAAGTGAAAACATAAAGGCTATTACCATCAAGGGCAGATACTTCTTCGCAGATTCTAAAAGAGCCAAAGAGATAATCAATGTTATGTAAACAAGTTAATCAACCTCAATTCATGCAGAACTAGACTAGAACTCAGCGCCCCCCCCCCCCCCCCCCCCCCCCCCCCTTATAAAGAATGACTTTACATTTGGGCTTTTCAGGTTTGGAGTTTGCTTATTTTGCTTTTGTGTCTAGCTGGGATCATAACATGAAAAAATATACTGAAGAAAAATTAAAATCCAGTTTTAATTAAACTTGCTCAGATTTTCAAAATAAGATTATTATGTAATAAACATAGCAGAAATACAAAAGGCACATATAACAATATGAATATGCTAATAAATGAGGGGAAAGAGATTCCTAATGGAAGAAGCAAATCATAACCCTGAGTTCATATCAACTGTTAAAGCTGTTGTAGAATGGAACAGTTTATAGTTTAAAAGACTTCTGAGGCATTCTTGTTGGTTTTTTGTTTTGTTCTGTTTTGTTTTGTTTTGTCAACACAAACCAGAGTTACCTGGAAAGAGGGAGCCTAAATTGCTGAATTGCCTCCATAAGAGTAGCCTTGAGGAAAGGAAAGGGACTTGGACCTGCTTCTACTGAATGTACCAGGCTCTGCTGAATCCCAATGGGAGGCCTTACCTTCTTGTAGGAGGGAATGGGGAGTAGATTGGGGAGGAAGGCTGGAGGGGCAGGAGGAGGAAAGAAGGGTGATTGGTATGTAGAGTGAATAAAAAAATTCTTAATTTAAAAAAAAAGAATGGCCTGTGGGCATGTCTGTTCTGCATTTTCTTAATTGGTGTAGGAAGTCCCAACCCACTGTGGACAGTGCTACCCCTGGGCAGATTATCCTGAGTTGTATAAGAAAGCAAGCTGAACACATCATGAGGAGCAAGCCAGTGAGCAGCATGGTTTCTCCATGGTTTCTGCTTCCATTCCTGCTTCCAGGTGGTGAATACCACCTCCTGATTCCAATAATGTGTGCAGGAACACAACAGTGTAATATGGTTTGAATGAGAATACACTGATAGCATCAAAAGTGAGTTCTTTCAAGTCTCCTCAGTGTGAACTTTCATGCCTTCTAGGCAATTTCACTCTTGTCTAGACAATCTTTCTTTGTTAACAAACTACTATTTCAATTTTGTACTAGTTTATGGATTATTATGACCACTTCTTTCATCTTTGTTTAGCAAGAATACCTAATAACTAAAGAATTGTATTTTATAACCGTAAAGAACCCCACAGACTTAGTATCCTAAGAATGATATAGAATCACTTAGTTTCCATACATATTTGTTTATTTCTGGATATGAACAAATTCAAAAGTAAGGGCAAAATGCACACCTTATTTTGGGCCCCTTATGCTTTCTACAATAATTATCTCTACAGATTTAATCAAAGTCTCCATCCTCACCCCTCATCATACACCATGACTTCCTGGAGCATCTACACGAACTGCAAATTCATCACAAATAAAGAACACCATTTATGGTTTACAGAGTTTATCCTTAACAAGACCAAAGTAGATGATTCACCAAAGTCTGAGATGTGGTGGTCAACACAATTTCATTCCAAATGCTGATACACATCTATTTGGAATCTACTCTAAGAATCTATGCTGTCAGAACTCAATCTGAGATTATACGAGCAGTCACAAACTTTGTAATGGACTTTTAATCTAATCCCATGAGTTTCTTACTTTCAGTTCTTTAATTTTCACTTATAGAGCACTACCTGCTGAAGTGGTGATGCTCACAAATGGACAAAAATATATACATTTGCAGTGGGTCGATTGTTACAGTTATATTGTTCTTTGGTAATAAGATATAGATTTGAAAAAGCAAGTATTTAAATCCTTAATGGGTTCTCACCAATGAAGAACACAGGAAGAGTGGGACACTTTGTTCTAGTTTCAGACAATCTTGGGAGCTAGGCACTCAAGTCACATTTCCTCAAAAGTCAAATACATTACTTTTCTTTGCCACACAATTTTTTTTTTTTGGTTTTTTCAAGACACAATTTTTTTAGTTTTCTCAATTTAATTATTAACTTAGCACAACCTAGAAATACCTGGGAGGGTACTCTCCATGTAAAAATTATCTACATTATGTTGGCCTGCATAACTGTAGGCAATTGTCTTCATTATGCTAATTAAGGTGTAAAGCACCACCATTGTGAGCAACACCATTCTCTATGCAGGGGAAACTGAGCTGTCTACGTGAACATGGGAACTGAGCACTAGAATGTATGTATTCCTTTTTCATTTCTGACTGTGGTCCTAATGTGAGCATCTAGCTCCTGGTAGCTTGATTTCCCTTCTAGGATGAACTAGGCCTGGCACTTTGAGTTAAAATAAACTCCACCTCCCTTATTTTGTTTCGTTCAGAGTACTTTATCACAGTAACCAGAGAAAAACTAGGACACCAACACTTTACTTCATATACCTGACATACTTTACTTACTCCTTATTGTCACTGTTTTTCTCATTCTTCATTCCCATTTTTCTCACCTGTTTATAACTTATTAGCATGTCATTGGTGTTAGGATACCTAGAAATACAACTCACAATTCATCTCCCTTAGTGATACTCTTAAACTGTCAGTGAAACTTGATAATGGATTATCAATTTTCCTTATTCCGCATTTATGGATGATTTTCTTTGGTTAGTAGCCTACTTCAGCCTCCTGTCATAAATTAGCATCACACCAAATGACTTTTCCACAAAATGTACTTCCTACCTGTTGCTTGTCTGTTTGTCTTTTCTCTTCTTGAATCTGCTACCACGGATATATTGCCAGATACGTTTGGAAGATGTCCAGAGATTCTCTGTTATAATAAGTAGTGATCATGAGTTGTGCAAAGTCCTCCCAATTAATTTCATGAAGATGCTAAATTTCATATTTTAAAATTACATAGGGTTGAATATAAAAGAAGCATGTACTAAAAACTAAAATATTTGGAAATAAAAACCTCATACGTGTTCTTCAGATCCATCCTAAATTTATCTTCATGTGCTCATTGACTATGTAAGGTACATGGAAGACCAAAAGAACATACAAGTAGACAATAGCAGATGATTCATATATTTTAGTCAGGAATTTACTTTTGCACATCAAAATCTACTTTGCATTCCCCCACAAAACTTAGAGAATTGTTTTCAACAACAACAAAAAAATAGATACTTAAACAACTTCTCATAAATGCACTTGATGTAAAACAACATTGAATATCCAGAGTACTTAAAATGACAGCAGGTGTTTTAGAATCAGATGCAAGATGTGTCACAAACTACTGTTGGCACAATCAGAACTGGACAGAATTTGAAGTTTCTTCACTTAAATTAGGGATAAAAGTCTGTATTTTGTTGTTGTTGTTGTTGCTGCTGCTGCTGCTGCTGCTGTTGTTGTTAAAATCACTTACTGATTGTAGAAAAATCATTTAAACAATGACAAATTGGGGAGCAGAAGCAAGACAACCCATTGGAAGCCACAACTGGTAGACAGGAAGGGAGGAAGTAAGGGAAAAGCTACTAGTAGAGGAATGAGAGAAGTCTAGAAAACAAAAATAAAACTAGCTAAGACTTTCTCTACAAAGAGGCCCAAATGCACCCCAACTACACCAATATGCTCATGCTGACGTGGGTCTCACCAAAGAAAGTATATCCCAAAACTCCAATCATTCATCACCACAAAATTCAGGCAGCAAGACAGTTCACATTGTTAGAAACCTAAACTGAAGGTGGGAATTCAGCCCTCACAGAGGGGAGAGTGGAATGAAATCAATCAATGAAGAAGAGGTACAGACACAAAATGGAACTGAATTCAGCCACAGAGAAAAGAAAGCCAAGAAGTTGGTGAGAAAATAAATTTATTTTGGAAGTTATTATATTAAATGAGAGGAGCCATACTCAAAAAGACAAATGGCAGATATGTTTTCATAAGTAAATCTTAGCTTCTAATTTTTAGACCTATGTATTCTGTGGGGGTCGAGGCAAAGTTTATGAAACTAGGAAGAGGACCATGAGATTAGGGGGAAAAGACTTTAAAGAAAGGAAGTGGGAAAGGTAATAGAATAATAAGAAATGAAAAGGGGGACCACTGAGGATGGAAGGGCGTGATCCGAGGTGAGAGTGGGTGAGAGGAGGAAGATCAGCCTGAACAGGAAAACACCATAGTGAAACTTCTTACTTTGCATGCTCATTTAAAAATATTTAAATAACAAGTTAACAAAAAACTTTTCTGTGGTATGACTGAATAATGTTGCACCAATACTACATATCAGTATACAACCTTTTCCAATGAAGGAGAACTCCCAGCACAATGATGTCGAGTCTTGAAGTGACTGTACTGCACAAGTCCCTTAGTTGCACACTTATTACAAGAGTAAAGTGATTATTGTGAAGATTATCCCATGCCCTGCTTCCTGATTATGCAGGGTAAGAGCCAACTAAAGAAAAGGTGTGATACACGCTCCTCCTGCCCAGGTGGTCATCTTGATTAGATTTCACTTGGTTGGTGTGTCTCCATCCTTACATCAGAAGTTTCTTCTCACTCTGAAAAACCTTCTCTAAAAGTAAAATTGCACTGCCACCCACAGCCCCATCCTAACAACAAACTCCTTCAATGCTGTGTCAATTGTTATTTTTTTCATATAATCCACATATAGTGATTTTAAAAGTACTTGCTGAGTATTGTTTAGCTCTTCTTACTATAAATTGGGACATTTGGTGTTTAAATATCTAGCTAGTACATCATTGACCCTCAATAACAAAAACTATTTAGTATTATCTTAGTTAGGGTTTCTATTGCTGTGAGGAAACACCAGGACCAAAGCAACTTGGGGAGGAAAGGGTTTATTTGGCTTTCACAACTAAAAGTCAAGACAGGAATTCAGAACAGTGCAGGAACCTGGAGGTAGAAGCTGGTGCAGAGGCCATGGAGGAGTGCTGCTTACTAGCTTGCTCATGATGGCTTGCTCAGCTTGCTTTCTTATAGACCGCAGGACCATCAGCCCACGGATGGCACCACCCACAGTGGCCTGGACCCTTCTCCATCAATCACTAGTTAAGAAAACGCCTTGCAGTCAGATCTTATGGAAGTATTTCCTCAATTGAGGTTCCCTCCTTTCAGATAACTCTGACTCCTGTCAAGTTGACATAAAAACTAGGCAGCACAGGTCTCAATACTTAAAAAGTTTTCAGTAATGCCTCAATTGCTATTGATATTTCTGTTACAGGTTGTTCGTCAAAAAAATTGGAAATATATTTAATATTATCTCATCTATAGAAACTCTGTGCATTAAGTTGTTCAAATAGGTTCTAAAGTCTCCTAGAGAGAACAGATCACACTGTCGATATTTACTGATTTGATTTCCTTCATGCTGGACTCATCACTACTACCTTGTTAGTACTTACACATGGACAAACTTAAGACTGAAAAATGGTCATGAGTTACCTCAGATAAAAAAACATATACAGGCAGTATTTGTTAAAGTATCTTGCTCCTAAAGTTAATAAACACAGGGAAAATAATGTTTATCTAAGGATAAATGTTAGCCATATGTTCCATAAGATGATAAAATATTCTTTAAGACTTTAAGACTAAGTATTAAACTGTAAGCCATCAATTCTTGGTTGTCTAAACTGCAATTTCCTTTGGTCCATGCAACATTCTTCTTTTTTTTCCATGACAGGATTTCTCTATGTAATGGGACTGGCTGACCTTGAACTCACTCTGTAGACCAGGCTTCACTCTATAGAACTTACTGAGATCCACCTGCCTCTACCTCTCAAGTAATAGGATTAAAGGCATGTGCCACCACTGCCTGGCTTCATGCAACACCTTTGAACAACAAAGACTTTTATACCAGAAACTCTAATTGATATCTACATACCAATGACTGGATATTTCTCCTGTCATCAAAT
>CABHPQ010156578.1:0-14520 GCA_902168405.1 Peromyscus aztecus | reverse complement strand
GGCGCGGGGCGGTCGGTCATTCATTTGACATTCTGCTCCCCGAAGCGCCCGCGGACCCGCGGCGGGCGCCGGACGCGCCTGCTGATTCGGTGATTTCCTCAGGAGCTGGGACTTGGGGGCTCCTGTGAGCATCACTCGAGGGAGAGGAGGAGGCGGCGGCTTCATTTGCTTTCTGTTTGGAATGTGTGGTGAGCATCCTCTGCTGGAGCTTGGGGCCTGGAGGAAACCCGGGCTGCAGATTTAGACGTAGACGTTTGGGAGGACGTACAGCTGCAGAGGTCTGGCTCCTTATGCCTTGTCTTCTTCTCCGTGAGCGGCGCTCAGCTGCTTTTCGTTTATTATGATTAATTTTAGGGACACCGTCACAGGCACAGTTATTTCTTTTCGAGTTGAGAGTCTTTGGAGTCAGTACAGAGAGCTCGCGAGTAGAGTTAAAAGGGTTCAGTCAATAATAAACTTGGAAAAGGACAGCGTCGGTGATCGTATGGACAGAGGTGAACGAGAGGCAAACTTCACCGCGGCCTTTAGCCTTTGTGGATAAGATTTCTGCTTTGCTCCTCTTGAGTCATGCAAACTCGGAATTCTTGTACGTATGTCTTTGCCAAACTGTACAACTTGTTTTTGTTTCTTTTTTTGAATAGTTGTGTGTGTGTGTGTACTTTGTCATTTAGTAGAAAAATTGAGTAATCAGTAGTCTTTTATTAGAAATTGTGAAATTTGGTGCATTTGTTTGCCTTGTAAATATGATTTTCTTTTTACTGCCTCTCCTATTCCCTGAAGGGCTCGTTTCTTCTATTGCCTAGAGAGTCAGTCAGCCTCTCGCTTTCCCTCCTCCCCTCCCCCCCAACAGATGGCTTTATGTGCCAAGAGGTTATCTTTAAAATGTCAATCACTTTACTTACAAACAAAGCAAGCTTAGTTCTGAAGTTTGTCTCTGGAGTTAGGAGGGCCGGTGTCCTAATCTGAGGGGGATGTCTTTAATGGTGTCAAGATCTGGATGTTGTTAATCTGTGTGGTCATCAGAAGATTCCTGCAGGGATTGTTTATATAGCGTGGGACAGATGGTGCCCCGAGCAGACGGGAGGAGCCAGGCAGAAAGGGGCATTGTACACTTAGAGATTGTCTGCTGTATTATTGGGAGGCGCAGCAAAGTGAGGCCAAAGGCAAGCAAGTCATAATTTTGACCTCTTAAAGGGGACATTTGTTGTCCAGCAACCTACATAATTTCTTTCTTTTCCACGTTTCAAAACTCATCATTGAATTGTTGTTATTACTACATTGGCATAGGTAAGAAGTTTAAGCAGTTACAGCAACACCGATAGATGCCTTTGAACTTAAAAGTATCTTACCACCTTGGGGGAATAGTCCCACTTCTCTTGGTCCCTGCGTATATTTGGCACCTTGGACTCACAATGTCTCCAAGCTGCAAGGACCTTTGTGTCATCTGCATCCGTTTGAATTGGTTCCTTTTATATCTCCTTGGCAGGTGGTTTCCTGACCTCCACCTTTGCCCCCAAACTCTCAACTATGGGCATTATTTTACTTCCACGATGATGTACCTGCCCCTAGACATTTGCTTCCCTATGACACCCATCATAGGTTGGGGTGCCTCTTGGCAGTGCGTCTTTGTGAAGCATTATGATGTCAGTGAGGAACTCGAAGTCATTCTGAACATTTGATAATCCAGCTGTAGGTTTTCTGCTTCTGTAGATTTCATGCTCTAGATTGCAACTTGATCAAACATTGGTTTTCGTTTGTTATGAATGTGAGGGAAAATATTTCAGCAAATTGATTTTTTTTTTTTTACCAGCCACGAGACTAAACTTCATGATCAAATAGCTTTTGGCTGAGCTGTGCAAAAGACTTAAAGAGCTGGACTCTGAAGAACTTGGGCCCTGTGCTCTAAGGAGGAAAACATTCATTCTTAACTCTTTTCAGAACCTTTTCAGCACTGACACTGACCTCAGCAAATGAAAAAGAAACCCAAGTTGTTACTGTATTTGAGGACAGATACAGTGGCTTTCTTTCTTGGGGATTGTTTTGCAGGAGGGATGGCTTTGGGGCTCTGCTTGGTGTTGAATGTACTCTGTTACCAATGCAATGATCTGATATCTTAAATCCTCGCTATCCAGTCCATGTTCGATGTCTGTGTCCTCATGGGTGGCCATCCATGTTGTGAATTGTTCCTTTGAAAGAAAATACGCTCCTGGCTTGGGCTTGCTCCGGACCTGGCCTGTTGTAGCGCTCAGTAGTGAACTGCTACCTGCTTAATCCTGGGTGGAGGAGGTGGTGGGGGAGTGGAGGTGGGGGGTTGGGGGTTGGGAGGGTGGAGGAGGTGGTGGGGGGGGATGGGGTAGTTCAGCATGGTGTGTTGGATAGGAACTAGCAGCCTAAGACACTTTGTTGTTTCTAGGCCTGGGCATGAAGTTTAGTTGCTCCAGCAGGGGCAGGGTTGCTTCTCCAGGCCCAGGAAGCTGCCTCAGGATGTGAATGATATGACGGAGAGATTAGAAGGGTGACCAGACTTTCTGGTTTGCCTGTGATGGTGTCATTTTGTTACTACCAACTTATCTCCACTTTTAAAAGTTTCCTGGTTCGGGTGATAAATTATATGATCGCTCTGGAAATGAAGGCGTCTTGGTGGTATTCACCAGCCCTCTCTTGACCTCAGCTTCCCCTTCCTTTCCATTTTTCTTTTCTTCTCTCTTCTTTTCTTTCTTTCTTTGAGACAGGGTCTCATTATATAGCCTAGGTTGGCCTTGAATCCAAGGTCCTCTTGTTTTGGTCTCCCCAATACTGGGATTGTTGGTGAGTACCACCGTGCTTAGCTGACACCAGATTTTGAGCGTGCTTGATGTCAGTCTTTTACTTCTTAAATATTCAGTAAGAAAATAAGACAGTTGAGCCTGAAAAATACAAAAGAAAAAGACATAGTGGGGAAAATGAAAGAATGAGATCCATTTCCGCACGTGGAGAGAAGGCGTGCTAAGTCCTGAAGAGTCTGTCCTGGTTCTCAGCCCCTGTTACTGTCTTCAAGACAGCAAGAGTTACCTCGTGCCCTTTATTTAAGACTGACACAAATTGGATGACTCCTGCGATTTGGGAGGACAGTTGCTCCAAACCTTGATTGTAGATTGAGTGTTTACGTGGTGCTTACACACATGAATGCCTGTTCCACCCTCTAGTGTTAGACACGGTTCTTGGATATTTGCTGAGAGTCCAGAACACAGATGCTTCTGTGTAGTCTTGACTCCACATTCTTGTAGTTTCCCAGGACAATAGGGGTGCTTTTGTTTTCTGTACTCTGTTCTGTTTCCAGTGGGATTTTGGTCTCAGCTTTTCACAGGGAACACATAAGAAAATAAAATATACAGCCTGTGCAAATTTTCATTGTGCGAGTAACCTGATGAGGGTTTGGGCTTTGTATGTATGAAGTTTTGGGCCCCTGATTCCATGACTTTTGCTGGAAAACGTGTCTGTTTCTGACAGTTCACTTGTAGTGCTGGCCAGGAGGTATTACTTATGGGTTGTCTCCTTTTTAGCACTCAGTCCACCAAAGTCCTTAACAGCTTGGTCAGCATATCTGAATAAGAATAAAATTTATTTATCTCCTCTAGAAATATGATGACTAAGTGATTTTTTTCCAGTCAAGGACATGTTTGTGAGTAGAATGTGGTACTAACTGGAAAGGGCACCAAGCTAACCAACTGAACTAGCTCGGATTTCTAAGTTACATTGCTTGTTGCTATGGTCAAATATCTGACTTAAAGAAGGAGGGGGTTATTACGTTTATAATTAAAGGGAATAGAGTCCATCATGGCAGGGAAGATGGAATTTCTGAGGTGGTTGGTTACATTGTATCTACAGCCAGGAATCAGAAACTAATGAATACTCCTGTTCATCTGGCTTTCTCCTTTGTATTCAGTCTGGGACCCCAGCCCATGGGGATTGTTTATCTATATTTAGGGTGAGTTTTCCCATATCACTTAAGCCCATTTAGGAAGTCCCTTTCAGATGTGACCTGAGATCCATTTCCATGAGGATTTTAAAATCCAAGTAAATAAGTTTATAGTCAAGATTAAACATTATACCAGGGAAACCAGCATGTATAGCCATCCTAATTAGGATCCAAGTCATGAACTTGGGGAGCTGGAGAGATGGCTCAGCAGTTAAGAGTGCCTACTGCTCTTGCAGATTAGGTTTGGCCCCCAACACTCAATCAGGGGGCTCACAACCAGTTCCAGGTGATACAACATCATCTTCTGGCCTCCACAGGCAAATTTACACATGTGGTGTGCATAAACACAGGCAAGTACACACCCATACACACGTATAAAGAGAATAACTAAATCTAAAAAAAAAAAATTGTGAACTTTGGTCTTTTGGGTGGCTTTGGTTGGCCTGGAACGCAAGGTCGTCTGAGTGCACATACATCTCCACCTGGATTTCAGATTGCTAGCTTTTATATAAAGAATATTCACCTCAGTTTCTTGTTCAACTTGTATGTTTATGTGTGTGCTTGCATATGTTAACAGAATATTTATAGTTATGGCTATTGTGTGGATAAAACAAATCACTAAGAAGCCGTGGTCGTTAGGAAATTGCATGTTTAATTTCTTCCATGGATTGGCTTTTAAACTAATTCTCTGCATTTAGTCTTTCCAAACTTTAAATCAATTCCTGATCTTGTCTGGTTTTAACACCATTTGTTGCTAAAATGTTTTTGCTTAGAATTTCGATAGCCTGCAATGTTCTGTTTTAAGTCTTAAAGAAAGATCCATCCGCAGATCGGTGGTTACGGGGAAAAGGAAGAATTCCACTTGTTCGCTTCCTCGCTCAACTGGGTTTTTATGAGTTAGTGTCGGATGTTGGTGCTGGCTGTACACCAGAGAATGAAACAACGAGTGCCACCCATGTGGGGTTTTCATGCTATGGAAGGCCAGGAGAATAAGTCAAACAAAGAAGGAAATGATGTGGCACGGCGGACTGGCAAATGTGGCAGAGTGTGCTGCGCGGAGAAAGTGACCCCAAGCAGAGACCTGAAAGGAAGTCCCAATGTGCCGTCAGCATGTTTAGGGAAGTGGACATCAGTGCCAATATAAATGCGAATCTCTATGCATTAGAACGAGGGAATCTGGGTAGCACGTACGGAAATATGATGAAGTATATATACTTACGTATTTACAGAATGGAGAGAATTGCGGGTCGAGGAAAGGGCCAGTCCAGACGTTTGGTCTGTTGGGTGATCTGTATTTGGATGTGTTCAGAGATCCACAAGGAGACTGGTATGATGCTCTGTAGATACCTGGGAGGAGGGGATTGGGGTCAGCAGTGAGGTCAGAGAAGTATCATGGTGTGGTAGGGCTTGTGTAGGGCCTTGAGATGATAGGAGAGTCACTACGATTTCAGCAGGCATTCTATTATGTCTTCTTTAAAAACATTTTTAACATTTTTTATTGTATATGTATGGATCTTTTGCCAGCATGTATATCTGTGCACCGCATGTGTGCTGTGCCTATGGAGGCCAGAAAAGGGGACCAGATCCCCTAAGACTGGAGTTATAGATGGTTGTGAGACACCATGTGGGTGCTTGGAATCGAACCCAGGTCCTCTGGAAGATCAAGCATGGCTCTTAACTGCTGCAGAGCCACCTCTCCAGTTCCCTATTATATTTTTGTGAAACTCATAATATAAAGACTATCAATCAGTATATATAACCTACATTTTGTTAGTGGTCCACTTCATGTTTAATATATATTCTATATTATTTGTTTAGTTTTTATTTATTAAAGTGTATTTTACAATTTCTATCTCTCCCACTTCTGTGTGTGTGTGTGTGTGTGTGTGTGTAGATTGAAACTGAACTCAGGACTTCATGCATATTAGGGGAGCAAATCTACCATTGAACTACATTCCAAGCCCCTACTATCACTATTATTAAATTGTATTTCTGTTACATAAAATTTGGCCAGTCATTTAAAAATGGTCCACAGACAGAAGTGTAACCAACAGTGATGAAAATAACAAGTTGAGCATACCCAATTTGAACTGAGATCCAAAATGCTCTAAATCTGAAATCTTTCGAGTACCCCGTGATTCCTCAAGTGGAAAAGTTCTGTACCATGAAGGGGTATTCAACCTGTATTGATCTAAGTGCCGTGGTCCAGTGTGCCATCAGCATGTTTAGCGAAGGGAATATCAATGCAAAATATAAATGTGAATCTCTGCATTAGAACAAGGGCATCTGTGACATGCATATGGAAATATGACAGTATGACAAAGTAACTTTTTAGTGGGTTCACCGTCCATTCATTCCTGATCTCCGTTGGGAGCAAATCCTTAATCAATGCCTGTTATGAAACTGTGCCCAATAGTGGCGTGAAGCCATGGATGCTTTTGTGTCATTTTCAAACAAAGCACAGTGGCTTCTCTGTTTCCCCATTGAGGTTTTCCAGGACAATCCATAATAATGCTTCTCTTACCAGTTCCATGTGTTATATGACTAAGGGCAGGTCAGAGACCATAGCTCTACTAGTCTACTAAAGGGCTTTTATGCTGAAAACAAGTATGGGCATCTTATTGAAGAGACACTTGGAAGACCAGCTGGGAAGCTAAAGACAGACATTCTCCTTAGAAACCAGAAGTTTTGAACAGGATTTCTTTGTGGAACGATGCGGTCGGCTGCTGGACCACATCAGTGGACTGGAGTGTGGAAGAGTGAGTGCCGTCAAGTACACGATAGCAGACATTTCACTTTGTGCTTGGGTGAAACAGCGTGTCACGCGAGCGTGAATCAGCTTTTGGCATTAGTTCAGGGAGGAGTCTTGGTGAGGCTTTGTGACTTATCGCTGAAAACTTGTTCTACAATGGATGAGATTTTCATTCTGGTTAGCCACCATTTATGAGATTAGAAAAGGTACTTCAGAGGGGACTGTCAGAGCACTGGTTTAGATACATATAAGAATGTGGTGGTGGTGGTGGTGTGTGTGTGTATGTGTGCGCACGCACCATGGTGCACATGTGGAGGTTGCTCTGTGGTGTGAGCTCTCTCTTTTCACCTCTATGTGGATCCCAGAGAGCAAACAGGTTGCCATGTTTGCATGTCAAGCATCTTTACATCTTTACCCTCTAACCCGTCTTGAAGGCTTTATGAGGGAACATTGTAGCTAGAAGCCAACCACATGCTACTAAGGACCATGTAGCACTTTCTCATCTTGAGGAAACGCTGAAACAAAGCATGGAGATTATGGTTACAGCCGAATTATGTTTCCTGAACATAGGATGTACTGTGCCAACTGTTGGGCAGTGAGTATAGATACTTCTGCGTGTTGATGTACACTGGCTGAACAGGTGCTTATATGATATTTTATCTGCAGAGTCAGATATGTGTGTATTGAGAAAGTCTTCATCATGATGTCACTGCAGACTGACTTCTATCCTATCCAGTGGCTCATCTCGGTAATATACTTTGCTCACATTAAACCATGGCAAGGGCGGAGAAAGTGGGGGCGGGGGATTGCTAACAACTAAAACAGCATACTGTAAGCTTCCACAGGAATTTCTTTACTAGTGTTGAAGGTCCGCATGACCCCAAAGGGTCAGGGAAGTAATATTTTCAGGCACGGATGGTCTTTCAAGTAATACACAGTAGCTTTCAGTGATTCACTGAAGAATAGGCGCTCAAACGAACAGAGCGTAGAACCAGCATATTGGGAGGATAAAAAGACGAAGAAAAGGACACGATATCGGAGAGCCTGTAGAGAACTGTGGTGGGAGGGACCCAGTGGTAGCTTACTAGGTGGGTGGGAGGCAGGTAGAAGTTGGGCAGTGTGTGACGAATGAGCAGGACCTTTCCTAGGCTTTTGCCTTACAGCTTTGCTTCAGAGAAATGGACTTGGTGCCAAGGATTTCAGGATGTGGTCTGTGTTGCTCTTGGCCCCACCTACAAGTGATGAATGATTCCCAGTGGTCTTCCTGTGGTGCTAGATTTTCTCTGTCTACGCCTTCCCTCTTTCTCCCTTCATTCTCCTCCATCGTTCCCCTCCCCTGCTTCCTCTGTTGAGCCTGGAGTTGGCATCTTTAAGCTAGAAAAGACATTCCAAGCTCTTGCCCTGTATTATCATGTTTGCCAGGTGCTATCCAGGGCAAGCCAGCAAAGAGCTTCCAGGAGGGAAATTGTGTGTTTTCCACGCCTTACAGGTAATGAAATGCACACGTTGATATTTAACCCTGACTCTTAGGAAGGTGCATTTCCTCTCCTCCCTCCTTGGGCTTTAGTAAAGATGGAATCATGGCCCTTGGTCTAATGACTTTTTTGTAGTGATGATTATTATTTAGTGCTAGCCCCAAACTATTTATTTTTCTTCACTGAACAAACGTTGCGACTCTTTCATGGGCTAGGCTCTGTGCTGTGTGTGAAATGGGCAGCAGAGACAAGAACAAGCAAGCATACACTCATAATGCACGTGTGACGAGATGGGGCGTTTTAGTAGAATATAACGCACACCCAAGACCTCTTTGATGGAGTGGCTGGATCAGCCTGAAGTCGTGTTCATCACTAACTGTATGAGAGCAGGAAGGGGAGCTTTGACAGGTTTCGGAGAAGAATCAGAGATGATTGAGGATAAAACAAAAATAAGGTCTGTGAGAGCTGAGGACCAGGGATGCGGAGGACGGCAGGGCCTGTCCAAGGGAGCGAGCAGGTGTCTCTTTGTGTTTGCTTATATAGACTTTCACACATCCGCAGTCTTCCCATGTGAAGGGGAGTGACCGGGGTGACTCAGGTAAAAATGATATGTTAGAGGAAAACGGAAGTTTTTGTCTGGCAGTTGAGGGAAAGCTGGAAAGGGCCCCGGAGACATACTGTGTAGCCCTTCAGCATGGAAATGCTCACCAGGGTTTGTTAAGGGTGCTCGCCGGGTTCTCGGGAGATTAGTCCCATGCCTCCTTTACCCAGGATTCTTTTGGTAGGTCTTCTTCCATCTCATGAACACCCCAGACTCAGTTCTTGCTCAGTACTTCTGCCACAGGAAAGACCCGGAATGCCCATCAGTCCTACTTACCCTCATGCCTCAAAATGCCGTTTGATACCCAATTGAAAACTAATGGTTCTCACCCCCACTTCCCCCCATTCTGGACAAACTCCCTCTCCCTTTCCTGAAGACATTCTTAGAAGTCAAAGTCTCTTCTTTGTCAGTGATTGACAGGAAGGTGGGGGTGAGGTGAATATCCGTGTAAGGGGAATGAGTCTGGTTTGGCATGTTCCTCTTTGATATTGATATTTCCCTTCCTGGCTCCATTATTTTTATTAATCTATTAGTAATTAAGATTTAGTCATTTTGCTGCTTTGGAGAGTTGTTACCCATTAGTCTTTTTGTTATCTAGATTTGTAATCATTGTGAACATATGGAAGTCTAGCCAATGCTCTGTATAATGCCCAGTATTGATCACATAGAGAACATACAATAGTCAATGCCTAAGCTAAAGGAACCATCTCTTTCTTCTTTGTGGATCTTTATAAGAAGGCGACTATTTATGTAAATGAGATGTTAGGTTGGCGCAGAATGCTAAAAGGTGAGCGTTTTTGTATTTTAAAATCGACAGAATGTGACTTGGAGGTCTAATTCATTTACATAACTTTCTCTCAGAAACCTTCCATCAAAGGCCTCTTGGCACCTTGCTGCTGGAAGCGGCTCACAGCTAGCAGCATCTGCATCACTCTTGGGCTTTCTGCCAGACCTGCCGAATTAGAATCTGCACCTCGCACACATGGAGTATTTCCTTTACGTATTAAATGTATTTGCAAATTGTATATAACACACAATTGTACATATCATGGGGTAACACCTTTTGGTCAGTAAAGTTAAACATGCCTATTTCCTCAAACATAGATCTTTTTGAAAGTTTTTAAAAAGTCGTGTTTTGAGAATTTTATATGTGAATACTCTGTACTTACAACGTTCCCACTTCTCCTGTCCTCCTTTCCAGTTCTTCCCGTGACCCCTGCTACAGTCTCTTCCCAAATTCATGACTTCTTCTATAATTACAGACAGACAGACACCCACACACATGCACACACACACACACACACACACACACTCTGTGTACACTCTACTGTGATGTAGAATATTAGTTGAAGATGTGTTACATATTTGTTTATGCTCTGGAACATTTGTTTAATGATGCAAAGATGTGTTGCATTCTTTTGTGTTGCCTTTGTTTAACTCTGTGAAGCTGTGTTACTGTGCCTGCCTAAAACATCTGATGGTCTAATAAAGAGCTGAACAGCCAATAGCCAGGCAGGAGAAAGGACAGGCGGGGCTGGCAGGCAGAGAGAATAGATAGAAGGGGAAATCTGAGAGGGGTGAAAAAAGGAGTGAGAGACGGAGGAGGATGCAAGGGGACAGTCACCCAACTGCACAGCCAGCCACGGAGTAAGAGTGAAAGTAAGATTACAGAAGCAAGAAAAGGAAAAAGCCCAGAGTCAAAAGGTAGATGGGATACTTTAAAGTTAAGAAAAGCTGACAAAAAAACCCAAAAAAACAAAAAAACAAAAAAACAAGCCAAGCTAAGCCTGGGCGTTTATGGTTAAGAATAAGCCTCCATGTGTGATGTATTTGGGAGCTGGGTGACAGGCCCCCCAAAAGAGCGAAAATAACCGTTGATGTTGTCGGTACGGTACAAAGGTTTAGAGCCGAGCACTTAGGCTCAGGTGACCTAATAGGGAGGAGAGCATGCCTAAAGGAGGCCAACTCTCCCTCCTTAGCAGCTACTGACTGCCCGTAGCTGTTTAACTAGGGTTGCGGACTTGCCGACTTTTCCCCTAACTATCCTGTTATGCCAACTGGTGTGCACGTGTGTAGGTCTTGTTCAGGCAACCATGTTCCTGAGAGTTCAGGGACGCAGCACCTCTGTCCTGTCCAGAAAGCGCCATCGTGCAGCAGTCCTCTGTGTCCTCTGGCTCTTGCAGTCTTTCCAACCACTTCTTCTGCAACGTCCCCGAGCCTTCACTGGAGGGAGTTTGTTACAAGTGTCCCGTGGAGGGGGGGGCTACACACACGCCACAGTCACTGGTCATCTGTATTTTGCCCCGTTGTAGTTCTCTGTGATAGCTCTCATCTGCAGCTTAAAGAAACCTCTGTGATGGGGGAGGGTGAGAGCTAGTTATCTGCGAATATAAGCGTAAGTATTTAGAAGGTTAGAAAGTGTGTCAATGTAGTACAGTAGTAGTAGTGAGTGTTCCTTTCAAGTCTAGGGTGTCTCTAGCCATGAGTTCTTGGCTAGGTTTACAGTACCAGACAGAGACTCCCTCCCACTGAGTGATTCTTAAGTCCAACTGGACAGCCGTGGTGCCACTCCTACACTGTTGAGGTTATCTTTCTAGGCAGGTCTTGTAGTCTGCAGGGTTTATAGATAGGTAGGACTATTGATAATGTTTCTTCCATAGCACTTACATGGTACTTTCTGACAGTCCTTAGGAAGGAGACTTCCCAGTTGGTACCAGCCTAGTTCCTCTAGGTTCTGTGACTGAATGTGTGGTGTCTTCAGTAATAGGGTTTTACCCTCGAGTTCTGGCAGACATGCTACTATCACGTGTAATGAGCCCACTACTCTGTAGTACCCCAGACAGACCTAACTCTTGCTGAAGTGCAGTGTACCTCTCCCCATCTCTCCCTGCCCCCTGCCCAGCATCTGATGACTATCATCCTACCCTCAATTCCTGTGATGTCAGCTCTTTTCGAGTCTACATGTGAGTAAGATCAGTACTTGTCTTTCTAGGCTTCGCTGAACAGGATGATTTCCAGGTCCATAATATGTTGTCACAGTGATGGCATTTCATTCTTTCTGGAGCCACAAAGTGCTTCTTGACTAGGCACCACGTTTTCTTCATCCATTCCTCAGTTCATGAACACTTGTTTCTGTTTCTTGGCCTTATCAATAGTGGTGCAATGAACTTGGGGGTGAATTTGGATGTATGCACAATATTAGAATTTCTGGATCATTGGTAGCTCTTTTTAGTTTTTAAATAAGCCTTCATATGGCTTTTCATGTAAAAGAGTTCCCTTTTTTTAAAACACACTTTCACTAGCACTTGTTATATTTAAAAGTTTTTTTTTTTAAATACAAACAGTGTATTTTAATTATGTTCTCCCCTTTCTCAACTCTTTCAAGATCCTTCCAACTTACTTACCTGGCCAACTTCATATTCCGTCTCTCTTTCTTTCTCTCTCTCTCTGACTCTGACACACACACACACACACCCCAAAACAAAAATCAAAACAAGCAAAAAACAATTTTAAAAATGCCCAAGCAAAAAGTTCAGAAAAAATATCATTGAGTTCATTTTGTGTTGGTCAACTATTCCTGGGCATGGGACCTGCCCTGGAGTGTGGTTGATATACCTAGTGACACTCCATTGGAGGAAATTTTTCCCTTTGCTGGTAGCTATACATTGCAAATAATTTTTTTGGTTAAGGGTGTGACTCTGTGTCCACTTCCCCATCCACTCAGTGCTAAGAACTCCATCTGGCTTGAACCTGCGCAGACCCCTGGCATGCTGCCCCAGTCTCTGTGAGTTCATATGTGCATCATCTTGTTATGTCTGGAAGACACTGTTTCCTTGGAGTCATCCATCCCCTCTGGCTCTTACAAATTTTCTAATAGATCCACAAGCCTTGTTATCTTTAGTCTTTTTAGCGATAGTCATTCTTTTGGGGATGAGTGATATCTCATTGTAGTTTTGATTTACACTGTCCCATTGGACATTTTTTATGTACCTTTTATTTGTATGTCTTCTTGAGAAACACCTTTTTAGATCCATTGTCCATTTTAAAATCAGAACTTTTTTTTGTTATTGAATTTCTTGATAAATTTGGAGAGGCATTTAAAAAAATTCACCAGAATTCAGAAATTTAGGGGGAACATTTATTTCAAAGTGAAGAGTATCTCTAAAGAAGAGTTCATTGGTCTGTGTGTGAGATCTCAGTGCTTTCTGCTCTGTGGTCTGGAACTGTGCTGCTTTGTGTAGGAGCTTTGAGGTTGAAAGATGCCATAGAGTCCTTTATGATTGTAGATGATAGGCCAATGTTAGCAGTGTCATGGGAAGATAGAGAAGCTATGGTACTGAAAGACTAGGAGAGGCTGGAAGGGGTAGAGAAATATGGATTTGCTGCCTGAACCAAGCAGTGAGGGGAGAGACCTTCCTCTGGGCATTGAGCACAGCTTGCAGGCCTTGGATTTCTCAGACTTCATTATCGTCAGAATTAGCTAATGACAAGTGAATCCAGCTGGATGTGTTGTGCATGGAAACCCGTGGGTCATAGACCTGCACACTCATCACAGTGGGTGGGGATGTCATTACTTGGCTTGCACCATTGGTGCCAGATTTCTGGAAATGAAGCTAAAAATGTATGTATGTAAGACATCTTGAATGCAGCTCATCAATAAGTAATTAAAATACTTTTGGAGTAGCTCATGCCAAAGAAAATTCATGTGCTGCCCACATCTGGTTTGCAACTCAGTTCAGACTCACCAGCACGTATCAGATGATGACAATCCTTGGCTCAGTCCGTGCAAGGCACCAAACAGTCTTTTAGACCTAGTGAGCAGAAGGAATCTTTACTAAGTGAAAGGGATAAAAGGATATAAAATAATGGAGTTGCATTTGCTTTGACAGCTCACCTCGAGAACCTTAGTAGTGTTTTGAAAAAACAGTGGAGGTGCCTTAAAAAGTAAAGCCTCAGTCTTGGAGAAGCTGCCAAGGAACCAAGCTTGGGGTCGAGGCAGCAGCAAAGAAATGGAGACATGGGGAGAAGCAGGCATTGCCATGTTCTGGTTGCACACTGCAGCCGGGCAGTCATGGCCCCAGATCGTAGCTCGCACCTGCTCGTGCTGAGGAGATACTGAGTTAGGTCATCTCATCACTGATAGTTGGCACTCGGTGACTTCTGACTTAACAGAGCTGGCCACTGCATCTGTGAAAGTAGGAAGGAGTCGGAACCTTATCTAGGGGTTTGCTACTCATTAATTTCTTCTTCACCTAAATTCCCCAAGGGCAAGGGCAGTCTGTTATTAGCCTTTGTGGTGTAGCATTTGGCATGGTCTGGCTCAGTGAGTATCTGTTGAGTGGAACTGATTATAAAAGAGTAGTTTATTTTCTGTCTTGAAAATTCTTCTGTAGGAATTCACTCTCTCTGCTGGTTTAAAAATTTAACAGCTTTATTGAAATATAATTCATATACTCCAAAATTGCTATCTTGAAACAAAAATATGAAGCATTTTGAAATATTGATGGGTCATGTCTTTTTCTTTTTTTGAGTGAGGCTCTGTCTATACAGCCTAGGTTGGTCTTGAACTACCTGTGCAGCTACAGATGGAGTCACACGCGTGATTCCCCAGCCTCTGTTTACCATCCATTGAAATTACAGATGTGTACCTCCATGCCTGGCAATGAGTCACACTTTTGTTGAAGAAAATTTTGTTATTTTCTTTCTTGTGTAATTGTAAAATATATTTTACTTT
>CABHPQ010156577.1:1238-17537 GCA_902168405.1 Peromyscus aztecus | reverse complement strand
CTGGACAGGATAGTCTGGCTGTCCTTCATGATGTAAAATTGCCAGAATCAAGACCAAGAAATAAGATTTCATGCCTCTGTCAGGAAGTTCAAAGTGAATGTCCTGATGCCTACAATGGTGATCTACATGGAGACACCCTCCAGGAGACAAGTCTACATTGCCCAGAACCTTCAGTGCTTGTAAAGTAGGATATAAAAGGTTTTCAGACAGACCCAAGACAAAGGTCCAAACCAAGGATGAGAGATTCCACTGTGAATGTGGGCATGTACCAAGGGATCTTAGTATGCTGTGGATGAAGAGAAAATGAGAAAAGTAAACTGTGCTCTGGCCTTGCCGCTTTCTGCCTTGATGTGCTTTTCCTCTTGGGAGGAGGAGACACACATCTTGGGTTAAAAGCTCCTCCTTGCTTGCTTCTTGCCATCTCATCTGAAATCTAGAGTGGAACTTGGCATACACTAGGCCCAGGTTGTTTGGGCAGAAAGAGAAGACTTAATCAATAAAGGAAATATACTCTGGAGGCAGTAGGCCAAGTCTGACTCTGTCACTGAACAAGGCAGTCAGCTCTCAGGGGTTTTATGGAGCCACTAGGCTGGGACAGATTGAGAAAGGTAAGGACTGCTGGGCAGGCAGACCAGGGCATGGATTTACCCCCATTTACCAGAAGGGGGAATTCTAGCAAATAGCATGTCCTCTCCTCTCCTCTGCTTCCTTGGTCCACGGTTGGGATAAAGTCACTCTATGAACATGAGGGTCACTTCCACACTTGCTTCTTCCTTGCTGCTCACAGAATCATGGGCACATTTTGACCTGTTGGAGAAATCAGGGATGAGGACAACGCAGTACTTACCAAGCACATTCAGCACTGTGCCTCCCCCAGACTGAAGCTCCTTGTCAGAGTCTGCTTTCTGGAACTTCACACAGTAGTAGGTACCAGAGTCAGCAGGTGTGACATTACTGATGCGGATGGAAAAGTCCAGGTTGTTTCTCTTTGAAGTATCTGTAACATATGTGACTCTGGGGAACTTTTCTCCTGTGAAACTATATATTAGGTGCCGACTCTGCCCTGTACCCCTGAACCACTTAATGGGCCCCACAGGGAGCAGGGAGGTCACAGTGCAGTTCAGAGTGGCTGATGCTCCAGCAGAGACAGAAACTGATTTCTCAGGCTGAATCACCTTCAGTTCCTTCTGTGTATCTGCTCCTGCAGGAAACATCAGTCAGTGCTCATCCTGATGGGAACCCAGAGGCTCCTCTAGTTCGTAATCATATACTGCTTCTTATTAGAGCTCAGCATGATGTGATCACAGTTCCCCTATCTTGGGCCTCTTAACAAAAGAATGTAACAGACAAGGAAACTGAGTCACAGAGACTCTGAGAACTCGGCAGTATTTTGATTGAAGCCCCAATTCTGTTTGGAATTCTCATGCTTCATCCAGTATCTGGTTTTCATTTTCTGTGCACATGGCATGAGCACTTCTTTTATAATAGTATGGGATGTGATTACATGACTCTTTTAGACCAGAGAGATGTAAACCTAAGTGCTAGGTATAGGTAGTGAGATGTACATTTGATTACAAGATTCTAGGTCAGGCCTCCAGCTCTCTATGGGGTTGCTTTAACAGGTGGATTGATAATGCCATAGATAGATCCCAATATGCAATAACATACACCTTAATTAGAGAAATAAAACCTCACTTTAAGTTACAAATTCTTAAAATATGTATTATAATCATTAATTAGTTAATTAATTTTATGTGTATGAGTATTTTGCTTCCTTGAATGTCTGTGCACCAAACGTATGCCTGGTGGTCAAGCAAGCTAGAAGAGGGTGTCAGAGCCCTTGCAACTGAAGTTTTATATAGTTATAAGTCACCATGTGGAGGCTCAGAATTGAACATGGGTCCTGGGGAAGAGTAGCAAGTGGTCTTACTCCCTGAACAATCTCTCCAACCCCAGCATTACATTAACTTTAATGATGATGTAACAGATTCCTATGAAGTTAATGGTTTGACACAAAAGAAACATTTTATTTCATGCTTTGGATGTCAGAAGGTCTAATCTGGTGTCACAAGGCAACTATCACAGGGTCACAGCTCCCCACCCTCCAGGAGGCCCTGTTGTTTCCTTGCACATGGTGTGGTCACCTGGCTGTGCTCTCCCTTGTCAACTGTCTTCCCATCACAGCCCCTATTTGCTCAGTAACTCTAAGTCCCACAACTCTGACACTTCTGACCCCTTCTTGATCTGGGAGGACTGCACTGTACTACACTACTGGACCAAGACTGTACAACATTCATTTGAGATATGAAAAGAGGGGGCTGGAGAGATGGCTCAGTGGTTAAGAGCACAGGCTGCTCTCTCAGAGGTCCTGAGTTCAATTCCTAGCCAACCACACAGGGTGGCTCACAACCATCTATAATGAGATCTGGTGCCCTATTCTGGAGTGTGGGCATACATGCAGATAGAGCATCCATATATATAAATAAATAAATCTTAAAAAAATATATGAAAAGAGAAAAATGAAAGTATGGAAAAGCACTAAAGAAAGTGAAGAGTCTGAATAGTAAATTATAACACCAAATGGAGAGAAACTGTGAGAAGGAACCAAGGGGTATTGAGGAGTCAAGAAATAAATGATTTATTAGTCCAAAGGACAGGGTCTACAGAAGATTTAGCAGGTTACAAAAAATACCTAAAATCCTGGAAGTGGATACCATAACATCACTCAGTCAGCACTGCAGGGGCAGGGGTACAATAAAGAGAAGAACTTGAAGAATTTGCAGTGTACTGTCAAGATTATTGGGAAAAAGAACTGTTGTCTAACACCATCCTGGTTTATTAAAACATCAGAACTATAAATCCAACACACTGAACTAATTCAATGTGAGATAAACTCAGAGAGGCCCACACCAGTGCACACTAGAATCCAACAGACAAAAGAGGAGTAACAGAATGCTGAGAGCAGCCTAGAGCATGACTCATCTCATCCTGCTAAATGTTGTGAACACAGCTCTTATCAGAAATGTCAACATCCAAGAGGCAATGAGATAGTGTGTGTATTCTCAGTTCTAAAAGAAAAAAATACATCCAGGATTTTAGTAAAACTAAGGATTCCACACATGACAACACTATGAGACCAACACAAGAGTGAAATCATGCTGTTCCCAGTTGAAAATCTGGGTTTATTATAATGATACCTTCCCTGCAGGAAATGCTAAAGGGCTTCCCTTGGGTTGAAATAAAGGATCCCAGGGAATAAGGCCCAGTTTAAAGGACAGTACAACTCTGGCTCTATGATGAATTTTAAATTTCATAAAGCGTCCTGAGCTCCAAGCTTCCACTCAGCTGTTTGGTAATCATGGCTCTAATCTTCCATCTTTGTGGTTTTCATTAATAGCCTTAGGGAAGTTCATACATCTGGAGCTGCTAGGAAGGATGGGAGACAGGCTCATGCCTCACAGTCACTGTTAGGTCTCAAACAATATCTCACATCGAAAATCTGCTTCCCTAGATAACTTAACTCAAAAACAAAAAGCAGCTTTGTGAAATTAAAACCTTGTGTAATGAGATAATGCCAAATCTAGCAAACACGTGAATAGTCTTAGAATACTTACTGATTAAAAAATAAAATATGGGAAAAATAATGGGAATGAGTTAGCTTATATGAGCCTATATAGTAATTTATATTTTGGCATAGATATGTACACCAATTATATAAATTATTTTGTCAGAGTTCTATAATTTCTTCCAACTGGAAATCCTAAATTTATATAATAAATTTATACAATAAAATTTTTCTTAGAAAACACCATAAAGACTAAAAAGACCTAATTAGCTTTTGTACTAAGATACCGTAAGTCCAGAATTTGAAAAATGTAGCTGTTGTGCCCAGATCGTGACCCCCAGGGAGACCACCAAAGATGAGCATGCAGGAATGCAAAAGCAAGGTTTAATTCTGGATATCCAAAAGCAATACAAGCCTAGGCAGGGACTTCGTCCAATACATCCAACGCAGTGGAGGCTGGAGGAAGTGCCCGCCTGTCTGCAAGCTCAGTTTTTAAAGGCAAAAGCCACAAGGTTACATCATTTAGGGGTGCTAGTATGGGTACAATTCTGATTGGCTCACTTCTAGGGGCTTTCTAGAAATCATGGCTTAATCTTACTTCTAAGGGAGTGGTTGCCCGCCACCATTGCTCATTGGCTGCCCTCAGGTGGGGACATTTTTATGGTCAGTTACCCTGGAAACCAGGGTTGGAACATTCTGTAGTCCTTCAGTCATTACCTCGTGACTACCTTGTGACTCTGTACTTTTACACTTCCTGGTTTCTGGAATCTGAACTGACTGGTTTCAGTAACTAATGGCCTATTCCTAGAAGGAGAAATCTTAGGCCTTAGTTTTTGGGTGAAAGCATTTTGGTCTTATTTCTAAGATGGCTCATTTTGGTCTCACATAGCAACTCTCAAAATTTCATGGACTGATATAATATAGTATTTAAAAACTATAATTGTAACTTCAAATTCTACTAAGCAATGGAACCTATAATGTTGAGACAGAAATAAAACAGTATGGATGACTTGCTTCTCCAGTAGGCTTGCTTAAACATGACACATTTGTAGGAGCTATTCCTCTGCAACATTTCTTATTAGCATAGATGCCCTAACATAATGAATAGAAACTAAAATGAAATATTATTTGATACTTACAAAGTAGTTTAACAAATTTAATTATATAAATGTAAAATGGTAAATTTGAGGAGATTTGAAAGTCAATGTCATGTGCCGAGGACCCACCTCATCCCTCACAAAGAACTAAAGCAGTAGCCAGCTGCACTTTGAGGTAGCCAACTATGAGAGAGGGAAGGAAATCATCAAGGGAGTAACTAGGACCTTGACTGTCTGAGAGGAGAGCACAGAAAACTGAACCTAGTATCCTGGCACCTGTGGAATCTGCTTTGCAGAGTGGACATGAGAATCTCAGCTAACTCTGTCTGCATGGATGTGGATGATCATAGCTAATGGAAGCATCCAGTCATTACAGGCTTTAGCTGATTTAGGGAGGTCAGCTGGAGTCTGCACAGCAGCCTTGATTGGGAGAAACTTCATCTTTCTCTGTCCCATTCCCCAAGCCCAGAATGCAGTAGCTATGTACTATCTAAGCAAGGAAAATGTTTCTGACTTCACACAGGTAGGGTTGTGGAAGGTCAGGCAGTCCTTCATATCCTCATCTCTGAGTCCACAGAAATCCCAGCACACTAGTACAGGGGTTCCAGCCTCATCATTCAACTTACCCAGCAGAACAGTGAAAGCAACACTCAAGCCTGTCATGTGTCACATGATGCCGGAGAAAAGTGTTTCAGCAAAGAGGAGAACAGAGCATGGCACATAAGAGTAAGGGTCAAGGATGTTGGATCCCTTTTGCCAACATACTCTAGTTCATAGTCAGTATTCACAAATTCTCCCCTATGCATGATTTGCTCAGAGTGACATCTTCCCATGTCACTGAAACCCATTTTAAAATGTAATTTATGTAGAAATAGAAACCTAGTTTCCCATGTGAACAACATTTCCAAAGAAAAGCTGTTTACATATAATGAGGGAGCTTAAAAGCCGAGGAGCAGAGAACCATAGACCCTGTCCTCACTTCTTCAGGCTAAAGGTCAGAGGGTAGATCAAAATCTTTGGGAGAAGTGATTGTTAATCCCAGGACCTCAGTCAGACAGCCTGAGTTCAAACCAAAGCTCCAGACACTGCCATTGGAGTTGTTTTTGCTTCTGCTTCTTTTTCTGTGTCTGTGGCAATGTGACATGAGCATTAACCTGTTTCATAAACCCATATGAGGTAGAATTGTGAAGTACTTTCCTCAGTATCTGGGACATGGTTAGTGTTCGGGACATTGAAAAGTAATTTCTCAGTTGATTTGTTTAGTCAAGGATCATTCACTGACACTGGATGATCTGTATAGTGTCATGGAGCTGGGCACAGATTATGGAGCTGCATCTAGCTTTAAATACAGACAGGGATCTGGATACAATTGTAGCTTACTTTATTAACTTCCTATTGATTTGAAAAATACATCAGGTGAGCAGTTTAAAGGAATCGATATTTCCTCTGTCTCCACATTTCAGAGATTACAAGGATCAGAGGGTGTGTGGGCTCCATTACTGTGAGCTCAGGGGAGACAAGGCCTCATCATGAGGACAGTGTGTAATGGAACAATGTTGCTCATCTCCACCTTACCTTCTAAACATTTAAGCATCTCTCTCACAGTCGTGCCTTTATCTGGGGATGATGGCTTTAACACATCAATTTTAGCGGCTATTTCAGACTCAAAGTATAACATTTCTGCTAGACACCAATCCAGTACTGAAGCCAATCCTAAGAGAAATCAGGCAGGAATAGCAGAAGCTGCACTAAATATCACAGTTTAGTCCTTTTAACCCACGGCTGTCCTGTGGCTTTGGAGCCTGTAGGAAGACAGACATCATGGTAGGAAGATAGCAGTAAAGCAAAGCAGGGCTGGGCCGTGACTAAATGGACAGAGCAGGGACACACAGTCTTCTTCACTGAGCTAGCCCCCTGCAATGTTAGCCTGTCTCTCGGTGTTGTCTTTGTTCAGATACATCATAACTGAGCAAGTCATATTTATACGTTTAGAAATGTGTGTATGTGCGAGTATGAGTGTCTATGTGGGTGTCTGTGTCTGTGTCTGTGTATGTGTATGTGTCTGTTTGTTTGTGTTTGAAAGAGAGAGACAGAGGCAGAGAGACAGAGAGACATACATTTGGGAAAGAGAGAGCAAGGAAATGTCGTAATTTCAGAATATTTATAAAATGTATAGCTTCAGGAAGTTCTAAAATCATCAGAAGGACTCATCTCTTACTGTAGTCTGAGGTGCAGTTAGAGTGTAAGGAGGACATTGTAAAAGGTAGACACTTCTATGAGGTTAGATGACATGACACCTCAACCAAAGTGGGGAGCCTGAGGACTATAAACATAGACCTCAAGCCAGGGAGTTTTCTTCATGGCCAAGGAAGACACTGAGGACAAACAACTTTGGGGAATCCTGAGGAGGGTCCACTCGGAGTGCCAATACCATCTACTCACCTGCTTGCCATAAGTAGAAGGAAAGCAAAGCTCTCTGGAGAAGATCAGTAAGATCAGGGAAGTGTGGAGACCTGTTATACATGAGTTGCTTTTGCTGTACACGTCAAAACCATAATCCCAGTACCTCATAATGTGACTGTATTTAGTATAGGATCTTTAAAGAGGTATAGGTCAATGGAGATCATTCGGGTGGGAGTTAAGCCATCCTGACTGGTTTTATTTCAAAAAATGGAGATGATCCACAGGGACAAGCTGAGGTAGTGTCATATATGAACACAGAAGGAGAATGTACAATTTACAACAGGAAAGGCATCCTGGAAGAAATTAGCTCAGTGGACCCCTCAACCCTGAGCTTCCAGCCTCCAGAACTGTGAGGAAATGAGTGTCTATGGTTTTGAGCACAAGTCTGCCGTACCCTGTCATGGCAACCCTAGCAATAGAACACAGGAGCCTGGAAGAAAACATGATAGCACAGCCTCTCAAAGATGCAGTGCTCAGTGAGGAGACTGAAACTAGATTAAAAAAAGGAACTGGAGGACAGAGGACAGAATGAGAAACCTAACTGAGAAGGAATGGTGGCTGGCATTGCCACATTTCACCCACAGCCCTGCCACTGGCCTGCATGTCAGCCTCGGAGTCTCAGGAAGTGAGCAGAGAATGCAGTGCTAGGAGCCAAGCATTCCCATCAGCTGCTTTGGAAGTGACTTATTGGCTCTGGTGTGCCTCAGAGTTACAGTGATTTAAGTGGGATTCTGCTGAAAAGAATTTTGTTAGCTGAAGTATTAGAAATTATGGTTTTGAAACATTATCTTATCGGTGCTTCTAGCCACCTGTTGTAACTGATGGACTCTCAGAGCATTGCATAGGACTCTGTCTCGAGGCCCTCAGACAGTGTTCTGACTTTCTCTCCTGTGGCAGTTCTCTGCTTACCTGGAGTCCTTGAGTTCCATTGCCAGGGGTAGACAGAGGCAGAGAGATGACTGTACTCCTGTGATCTACTCACCTGTGAGTCCCAGCAGTAGGGTCAGCAGCAGGACACTGTGAGGAGTGTGTGGCCAGGTGTCAAGGTCAAGCATGTTGAGAGCTAAGGAGTTTGCTCAGCCCAGTCTGTGCTGGTGAGGTCCCAGGTTTTGATCTGCAGAGATAAGAGGTACTATGCCTTATTCTGAACACAGGATTTGTCTATGTAATGGTGAAACAGGAACCATAGTGGTTATTTTGAAATAGAGACACAGTGTTGTGGTCAGCTGCAGGGGTGGGGTTTTTATCATGCATTTTTAAAGGGAGTCAGATATGCCTAAGAAAATTATTCCTTTCTCCTTTTCTGGACCCTATTGGATACACTTGGTCTCAAAACATATTGTTTTAGTACATCACCAAGGGTTTTTTTTCCAAATACCTAATTCTAAGACCCTTCCTGTTGATTTGATGCCCATTCTCTCCAGGCTTACTTGAGAATTCTCACTTAAGCACATACTATGTGCTTGTGAGAACAGCTCAGTGATGGAGTAAACCAGCTGTCCTCTTGGAAAGATCTTTGGAAAAACTTCATTTATGTTGTGATAAATGTATTCCAAGTGAAGATCAAGAGTCTATTAGTTTATACAAATCATTGGAATGTGTTATGGTTCATATTACTTGTCAACTTGACACAGGAGACACAGGCTTCCAGAAACATCAGTGAGAGATATTTAGATTTAGAATGTCTCTGACTGTCAGTGAGGGATTTTCATTAGTTAACTGATTTGAGAAAACGCATCTTAATTTTAGTATCTATTTCAGACTGAAAGTATAACATTTGTGCCAGAGAATTTTCCAGTACTGAAACAAATTCTTTAAGTAAATCATCCAGGATTAGTAGAAGCTGCACAGAAATATTGGGCAGAATAATTTCCTAAGCAAATAATATTTGAACTCTAAAATGGAGAGGACCAGCTGAATACTAGCCTTTTCTGCACTAATTCATTCCCCACTGTTCTTGTCTATGGAAATACTGTGACTCTGCCTCAAGATCTGGCCACCTTAAATTCATTGCAACGATGAATGGTAAGTTGGAGATGTGAGCCAAATAAACTCTTGTTTTATTGAGTTTTCTTTGCCAGGGCATTTTATCATAACATAGCGACTTCTTCCAGAGTGCAAGATACTTTAATAAGTATCTGCTTAATGAAACATGCAAGGAAATATCATTATATTGAGAAGGGGAGAGTATGGACTGTTTCCTAAGGTAGGGAGAATGAGGTGACACAATGATGCCCATTGTATGTTCTAGATCTAAAGTCTATATTCTATTTCCTGCTGTGTACAGCTAGGAACTGGGGAGAGAGGAACGGTAAGTGGCCTCACTGACCACAGATGTGTACCTAGGAAACAAAGGAGCCAAATCCTCAAGACCCTCTTTTCTCCTCAATAATCCAGGTATAAGAAGTGTTTGCATTATTTCATATAATCTACCATCTAATCTCCTTACCAGGGAGCTGCACTTACCATCCCTGCCTTAAAGTGTGGGCTGTGAGGTCAGCAGGACACTTGTATGTGGATGATCCAGGACTAGACACCAGGTCATGTAATTCCAAAGCCTGTGCTATCTTTTCCTTTCTATAACTGGTGCAGATAGTACTGCTTTCCTTTTAAAGATGACAAAACTGAGGCTCAGAATACTTAAGTGAGGATAATTTACCAAAGAGAAGTAAGGCCCATTTCAGGCTGGAAGACCTACCTTGTCTTTCCACATAGTTGCAGAGCTGGTGGAACAGAGATTATATACTCAAGGTCTTGGGATTTTGTATGTAGTCTGAAAATTCAGCCAGCACCTTAGACAGCAGAGCAGAAGAGAACTTGGGCATTCCCATTTCCTGCATCTAGTCTCATGCCTATAATCTAATGACATCACTGGGTTTTATTGAACATGTAAACAACCTGGCTGCCTGACAGGTACCTCCTGCACTAACTGCCCAACTCTATTACCACCTGGGAGGCTGAAATGTGCTCCTCCTCATCCACTCTCCCTGGCCCTAAGACTTCAGGCTCTGGCTCTCAAGGCTGCTGGTTGCCTGCATTCCTGAACATTAGTGAGCACTGGTGAAGATAAGAAGGAGAAGAGAGGAGGCGATCATAATTTTTTCTTGGCCCGGACCATGGTGTTATGAAGGGTGGGCTGCAACAGTGTCATACAAAGCTCAGAAACAGCCCTGCTCTCATTGCCCCACCTCTCTCTCTCTCTCTCTCTCTCTCTCTCTCTCTCTCTCTCTCTCTCTCTCTCTCTCTCTCACACACACACACACACACACACACACACACACACACAATCTCTTTCTCTCATTCTTTGGGATCTGATAACAACTCTCTCCTCTTACCCCTCCAGTCTTGAAGGGATAACTGAGGAAGAAATATTAGATGTTATTTACATTGCAGCTTGATGTAGCTAGATCTAAGAGAAAGGCAGCACTGTCCCAAGCTAGGAAGAGCACTCTAAACAAGTAATCATTCCCTCATCTTGGAAAGTGTGCAAGCAAAGGTAGGTGAGTTATTCTGTGGATGTGCTGTAGATATATAAGCTTTCTTTTCATTCTGATATCCATCACATCTGTGGATCTCTTCACTTCTGCTTTGGACATCTGCAGTGCAGATGATTACAACAGACAGCTCTGATCTTGAGTCTACATAAAATATCTTCAATGGAACTAAGCTCAAGAATTATTTTTGCAACATACTGTGTTGAAAATCCACTGGAAAAGGAGAGTTAAGGTGTTGTACAAATGAAATGGGGTTTTCAAGTGAGGTTAATGTTGCTTCCCAGACCTACATGGACAACCTTCTTAGGGAATATTATGACATGAATACATGTATCTGTCCAGACAGCTTGCATATATTATTGATTAAAATTGAGTGGTGTTTAACAAAAGAATTTTCTTTAGCATGCAATGAAAAGGAATCTACTTTAACTGGGAAAAGCCACAAATATTAATCAGGACTCCACAGAGAAACAGAAACAATGGCTGTGGACTGCAAGTAATTTTTTTTAAATTATAGGAACTTAGCCTGCAAGAACTTATATTTGCTGAACCCTCTGCTTCCCCCTCATGTAATTAATCAACTGCTTTAGATTTTGAATGATCTCCCAGCAATGGGATGAGATGCAGTCACCACCTCTATCAAACCTATAAGACTGATGCATGTTAGCCTCTATGTGCTGCTGACCTTTTTGGCCTCTGGTAAAATTTTTGTAACCTCTTCCTCAGCTCTTGTAAATCCAATCCCCCAGTTTCCTCCTCAGCACTTTAGCAAACCTTCTGATGTGATTTCTTCTCACCACCCGCTGCCATATTGAGGGGACTAACTAAGCAGATCCTAGAGAAATACCATACATTCCTCCCTCTTTTGAAGCCCCTCTACTACCCCCAGGCCCTTCCCCGTTTCTGTGTCTCAGGTCCCAATACCCAGAAATATATTTTACCTGGAAGTCATGTACCCACACCTATCAGGGCCCCATAAGATTTTCATACAAACACCACACAGCCACTGCACTCTCATAAAAACTATACAGTAAACAAAAACCAAGGAACAAATCACCTATCCAACAATGACAAGACCAGATATTAGAACATAGCATTACAATCGTCCATATCACAGATGCCTAGATGCCAGGTTAAAACACAATCACTAATATCCAAGACAAAATGTCTCCACCAGAGCCCAGCAACCCTAACACCATAGTCTCTGAATATTTCAACATAGCTGAAGGACAAGGAAAAGACCTTAAAACAATTTGTATGAATATAATGGAGGTCGTTAATGAGGAAACAAATACCTCTTAAAGAAACCTATGAGAACACAGTGGAAAGAAATGAATAAAACCATTCAAGACCTGAAAGTAGAAATAGAATTGATAAAGAAAACCCAAACTAAAGGAAGTCTGGAATTGAAAAATTTAGAAACCATAACAGGAACCACAGAGTCAAGCTTCACCAACAGAATACAAGAGATGGAAGAGAGAATCCCATGCATTGAAGACACAATAAAAGGAGTGGATGTAGCTTTCACAAAATGTTAAATATAAAAAAAATCCTGACACAAAACATCCAGGAAATCTGAGATACTATGAAAAGCCCAAATTTGAGAATTACAGGAAGAGAGGAAAGAGAAGAAACTCAGGTCAAAACACAGAAAATATTTACAACAAAATCAGAGATGAGAATTTTCCTAAACTAAAGGAGGTGATGCCTATCAAAGTACAAGAAGCACACAAAACTCTAAATTGACTGGACCAGAAAATAATGTCCCCTTGGCACATAATAATCAAAACACTAAATATACAGCAAGGAAAAAGAATGTTAAAGACAACAAGGGAAAAAGACCAAGTAACACACACAAAAAAAAACAGACATATTAGAATAAACCTTAATTTCTCAATGGAGACTCTAAAAGGCAAGAGGGCCCAGACAGATGTGCTACAGACTTTGAGACTACAGATGCCACCCCAGACTCCTATATCCAGAAAAACTTTCAATTACAGTAGACAGATAAAATATGACATTCCACGATAAAACCAAATTTAAGCAATACTGATTGACAAATCCAACCCTACCAAAGGCTGAAGGGTTCACAACATGCCCCAAGGTCGGGCATGTTTGTACATGCCTGGACACATCCGCCCAGATAGCCCCAGGTCAGGATAGGCATTTCCGGTTCAAGGCATCTGGTAAACAAGGCGACCAACGACCCGGACACATCCGCCTGGCGAACTCCAGGTCAAGATAGCCATTTCCGGGTCAAGGCGTCTCGCGTGATCGGGACCCGTGATGTCACGTAGCCACGCAGACGCGCACCATGGCTATGTCTCTCATGCCTATCTGGACACACCCTGCCTTATAAAAAGCCGCCATAACTGACCTAAGCCCCCTTCCTCACATGTGTTTTCTCCCGTGCAGGCACTCACTTCCCCTCTGTCCCCCAATAAACTCTATCAGTGGATTCTGTCGTGTTTTGTGACGCTTTCTTGCAGGGTAACAGTGAAAAATACTAACAAAAGCTCTAGAAGAAAAAAAAAAGAAAACACCTCTGTCCTAAAACTCCATTTTAAAGTAGTTAACTACACTCCACTCAAGAAAGCATAAAGAATGAATAATCCCAGACCCAGTAAAATCAAAAGAAGTAAAACACACACACACACACACACACACACACACACATGCACACAACAAAAACAACATCAGAAAAATAACAGGAATCACACAATTGCCAGAGACAGCTCTGGCCAAGGGCAGATGGGTGGGAGTTGGTGGGGGTGGGGAGTAGGGGAGTACAGTGATGGTCTTCATATCCCAAAGAGGATGTGTGAAATTTGTGAAGGGAAGAGAGGAGATAGACATGATCTGAGGTTGAATTGTGATGGCTGCCAGTGCCATTTATTGAAAAAGGAAAATACCTTTTGTATTCAATAGTTTAGCCACAGGCATGATTGAAAGCAGACTCAATGATTCAGCAATGGAAAGTAGCTATTATTTTCATTATAGCATTTTTACTGAAACAAAGGATGTAAGTTCAGCAAGTATCTAAATGCCTATTGTTCTCAAAGGTCCAGTAACTCTACCAGGAGCCCTCCAATATCAAGGGAAGGACCACAAGTTCCTCTTGCCAGAGATAAGGAGAATGACTGCTTTTAGCAAACAGGAACTTTCCTCAGGCCCCTGAGGGAATGGAGGCCCTTATCAAAATGCCTAACCTTGGGAAAAAGACTTCTAAGAGCAAATTTCATTCCTCAAGGGGCATGATGCAGTGTGTTGTGGTGAGTTGTTCCCTAATTTCATCCTTTTGTGTTTTAGTCTTACTACATGAGCCTGATCCCCTCATACCTTCCCAAAAGGGAAGGTTCTGATGTCTTCTCTTTTTCCATTATACTATATCATTCTGATTTATCTGCACTTATTAACTGAACTTTTGCCCTTAATGGCCTCAGGCACTGAGTCTGGATTGTGTGTTTTACATTCTTGGGGTCAAGTGTGTCTAGTGAATCGCTAACTTTCCTGTTCTTGGTGTAATCAGGAGCACACACATGTGCTATATGTTTCTGCAGTGGCAGGAATTTTTTAGCCACGACAATATGTCTCCACTAGAGCACAGCAGCTCTACCACCACAGGCCATGAATATTCCAACATAGCTGACAAACAAGCAAAAGACCTTAAAACAACCTGTATAAATATGATAAAGTATAGGGCCCTGGCCCCCCTTTTTGGGTAGCTGTTGCCTTGCTTGCCAACCTTGACCAGATGTCCTCCCTATTCTAATTCCCTGCTGGTTTCCACCCTCCTGAATGCTTAAGGGAAGTTCCTTGTTTGTGTATCTTGCATATTGGGCATTAACAGCTTAGATGCAAGATTGTAAACATCAGTAGTGAACTTCTGCCCTCTGGGGTCCTCCCATTGTGCTGTAAGCCTGTATTTAAGGATTCCTCCCTCTTTTGAAAAATGGCATTCAGCATTCTGCTGAGGCAAATGACCTGCTGTTTCTTGTCTCTGTTTTTTGATCCACAGCCCCTCGCTCAGACATGGTGAACGGGTGGTGGTAGCGCGGGCATTACCGCTACAATAAAGGTCCTTTACAAGGAAACTAATAAATTCTGCAAAGAAATTTATGCAAACACTGTGAAGGGGCCCCAAAATAGCTTGACCACACAGCAGCCATGACTGGCTTTAGGGTCTAGACACAGCTTCTGTGACAGGTTTACTGGCAGGCAACACCCAGATCCAGGAAAAGCCTTAAGCTGATACCACCCAGGGATCTACCTGGGGTGAGGAAGTACCTGACATCCCAAACATTCCAACCATTAGAGAAGGTGGCCAGATGTCCTTGAGTCTAGCACACACCTATTTTTTGTTTTACAGATACCCCTGGACAATTGTCAGCCAATCAGGGTCTTGGACCCTGGAAATCCCCTCACACCAACCTCTGTTATGATAAAAACTCTGCCCCACCTGAGTTCAGGGCTCTCTGCTCTCACCTTTGTGTCAGACAGACAGAGGGACCAAGCTCCAGAGCTTGAAATAAAAGGTTTTTTGCTTTTACATGCAGGATTCGTGGTGGTCTTTTGGGGGTCCCCACAATCTGGGCATAACAACACAAACAGTAGAAGGAAATGAATAAAGACATTCAAGACCTGGAAGTGGAAACAAAATCAATAAAGAAAATCCAAACTGAAAGAAATCTGGAAACGAAAATTTAGAAACTAGAACAGGAACCATAGAGTCGAGCTTCACCAACAGAGTGCAAGAGATGAAAGAGAGACTCTCATGCATTGAAGACATAATAAAAGGAATGGATATAGCTTTCAAAAATATTAAATCTATAAAGCTCCTGACACAAAACATCCAGGAAATCTGAGACACTATGAAAAGACAAAATCTGAGAATAATAAAAATAGAGGAAGGCTGGGCGGTGGTGGCACACGCCTTTAATCCCAGCATTTGGGAGGCAGAGGCAGGCATATCTCTTTGAGTTCGAGGCCAACCTGGTCTCCCAAGCGAGCTCCAGGAAAGGCGCAAAGCTACACAGAGAAACCCTGTCTCGAAAAAAAACAAAAAAAAAAAATAGAGGAAGGAGAAGAAACCCAGGTTACAGGCACAGAAAATATTTACAACAAAATCATAGACAAGGGACTGGAGAGATGGCTCAGAGTTTAAGAGCACTGGCTGCTCTTCCAAAGGTCCTGAGTTCAATTCCCAGCAACCACATGGTGGCTCACAACCATCTGTAATGAGACCTAGCACCCTCTTCTGGCCTGCAGGGATATGTGCAGGTGGAACATTGTATAATAAATAAATAAATAAATAAATAAATAAATAAATAAATAAATAAATAAATAAATCTTAAAAAATAAAAAAAAGAATAAACTCTTAAAAAAATCATAGACAAAAATTTTTCTAACCTAAAGAAGATGATGCCTATCAAAGTACAGGAAACATACAGAACACCAAATAGGACCAAACTATAAAGTCCCCTTGGTACATATTAATCAAAGCACTAAATGTATAGAAGAGAGAGACAATGTTAAAAGCAACAAGGGAAAAAAAACAAGTAATGTATAAAAGAAGACATATTAAATTACACCTAATTTCTAACTGGAGACTCTAAAAGTCAAGAGTGTCTAGACAGATATGCTACAGACTTTAACAGACTACAGATGTCACCCCAGACTA
>CABHPQ010156576.1:4661-28845 GCA_902168405.1 Peromyscus aztecus | reverse complement strand
GGCATGCACACAGGGAGAACCCCACAGGACATGAAGGCTGAGGTCAAAATGGTGCAGCACAAGGGAACAGCAAACACTAGCAGAAAGGCAGCAAAGCTAGAGGCTGGCTCCACAGGCAATGTGCATCCACTCACTCCTGGCCCCCAAAGCCACCTGCTGACTTTTTGTCCCTGAAGTTTTCTTCCTGTTCTAAAATTTCATGTAAGTGAACAAAGTAGTGTATACGCTTTTGTGCCTTGCTTCTTTTGCTCAAATCGTGGATACTCTTGCTTTCTCTAATAAAACATTTCCACTGAAGAGTCTATAACTAGAACAGTATCTATACAACCTGGGGACCCAATTACAAAGTCATTTCTTCATGAATATGGTGTGTGCCTGTGTGTACAGCTTTGTGTTTGATTGGCAGTGTCACATTCAAAGCAAAAGTTTGAGCGTAAGCCAAAATTGCACTGGTTTTTTATTTGTTTTTAAAGAATTGCCACATACTTTCATGTGTACAGCTTACTGAAAACACAATGGAAACATTCTCCTCTTATTCTGTCCCACACAGTTCATGTCCCTACTGCCAAACCCATTACATATTTTCCATCTATTGACTAGGAAACTTCTTTTCTTCCCTGCTCTACTTTATATGCAGAATGCACCCGATTTTTTTTTTGCAACTGCATAGGTAGCCCCTTGCAATAAAATTCCCATCGCCCGCACTACATTGAGATTCAGCTCCACACATGAATTTTAGTCATGAAATTCTGTTTCCTTGCCTGTCTCTGAAGCATTCTAACAATAAGCTAAGTAAACAGTAAATAACACAAGGCTAGTATCCTAGTTTTGTAAACAGAATGTAATTCTTCTGTGTGGCTTGGTCCCTACCAGGAGTTGCATTGGAAAAGCAGTCTAGACTTCCAAACAATCTCCTAGGGAACACAGAAAGCTTTCATATAAGCTATGCCAATATTTTTCAGAGTCCTTTCTCTCCTTGCCAGTTCTCCCCTTCCATTCTGAATTCTAACCTTTCAAAAGCCTTTCCCTACTCTGCATTTTTACCTTGAACAGCTCAGATAAGGAAGCTCTCTGGAGCCCTTTGGCAGACCCTAATAGGAAGACTGCAGTGTGGACCTTTAGAAATTTGGAGCATGGCCCTGCCATTCTCTGCAGATAACTACTCTTTTGAGAGACAGGTTTTTGGCCTGCTGCTTGGCTTTGGGAGAAATTGAAGACTTCATCACAGACTGCCAAGTTACCCTTGTGACCCGAACTGCCTATTATGAACTGGACACTATCTGGTCAACCAAAATAAAGTCAGGCATACAGAGTAAGTACTTAGTCACCCAACAGAAGGGGTATATATGTGATCAAGCATGAGCAGGTTGAAGGCACAACTAAGTTACATGAAAAAGTGGTCCAAATGCCCATGGTTCCCACTGTTGGGATAGCCAAGGCTGCACCTATTGGGCTCATGGGGAGTTCCTCCAATTGACATAAGAAGACCTGGGCCTGGTTTACAGTGCTCCTACCCAATGCACAGGCACTGCTCTAAGGTGGACGACTGAAGCACCACAGCACTGGGATGTCTCTGAAGGACAGTGGTAACAGGGAAGCTTCCCAGCCAGCCAAATTTCAGGCAGTACACCAAGACTTGTGCTTTGCATAGAATACCAGATGTGTGGTTGTATACTAATTCATGGACAGTAGGCAGAGCCTTGTCTGGTCAGGAACTTGGAACATGAGTGGAAAACTAGTAAAGGAATGTGGGGAGGGGTAGGGAGAATTTTTCAGTAAAGTGCTTTGCTGTGGGATGTCCTGTATGCTGTAAATATACGTTGCTATGATTGATTGATAAATAAAACGCTGATTGGCCAGCAGCCAGGCAGGAAGGATAGGGTAGGCGGGACAAGGAGGAGAAGAATTCTGGGAGGTGGAAGGCTGAGGCAGAGGAGACGCTGCCAGCCACTGTGAGGAGAAGCATGATGTTAAGACACCAGTAAGCCATGAGCCACGTGGCAAGGTATAGATTTATGGAACTGGGTTAATTTAAGATACAAGAACAGATAGCAAGAAGCCTGCCACGGCCATACAGTTTATAAGTAATTTAAGTCTCTGTGTGTTTACTTGGGGGATGCTAGTGGGAGAGATTTGCCCCAACTGCCTGCCGGGACACAGGAACACTTGAGCTACAGTGCTTTCTTCGAAAGCAGGAAGACAGGAGTTCAATCTCCAGGAACCATATTAACATTGTGCAGTAGCATGCACTTGTAATCCCAGGGCTGGAGAAGGGAGAGGGGAGGATACTCCAGGCATGTAGTCGTCCAGTCTAACCCGTTTGTTAAGCTCCAGGCCAGCAAAGGCTGCCATCTCAAAGGAGGTGGATGCCATTCCTCAGGATGAGACTTGAGGTTGTCCGCTGCTCTCCATGCACATTCATACATATGTGCCCACCATATACACATGGACACACATAAACACACACATTAAGGCAAAGGAATCTAGAGATGTGTAGAGAATTCTGAGTGGCCAAAGAATATAAAGATATTTGTGTCCCATATGAATATTCATTAAATGTTAGCCTTATTGTGTTTAATAACCAGATAAGTGAATAAGATGGCCTGTTCCATGGAAACCTGTAAGTCTCTTGCTCCAACCACCCATGTCATCATCCAATGGGCCCATGATCCAAATGTCCATGATGGGGTTAGTATCTTCTGATCACCAAGGCTGGCCTGGTTATGGCCACCAATATGCAAAATTCGCTAGAAGTAAAAGCCAGTACTGAATCCCAATGATACCATTCCCTGGAATGAACAGCCAACTACCAACGGCAGCTTGATTCCAGTAGGGGAAGGGCAGGCTTTGGTCTTTATTGGAACAGACAGCTATTCTGGGTACAGATTTGACATCCCTGTATGTAATGCTTCCATCAAAACTACCTGCTGTATACTTACCGAAGCTTATACACCATCACAGCATTTACACAGAATTACATCTGACACAGCTAAGGAAATAGAGCCATGCATTCATAATCCTGTAATTCTCTGGTCTGGTGACGTTCCCATCATCTAAGAGCAGCTGGCTTGACAGAATGATGGTATAACCATGCAGTGTTAGCTAAGTGACAACTTTGCAGGCTGAGGCAAGGCTTTCTAGAAGGTTATACATGCAGGTACATGTATAAGCACTCAACATATGCTATTTCCTTCACAGACAGGACTCATGAGTCAGGAACTAAGGACCGGAAACAGGAGCGGCATAACTCACCATTAACACTGGCATCCATACGCAAGATTTTACCTCCTAGTGCCAAACACTAAGGCCTGCTGTTTTGGAGGCCATAATGTCTCAAGGAGCAATGATTCCACCTGGAGACACGATGATTTCACTGAAGTAGAGGATGAGACTGTTACCTGACCACTCTGGATTCCTCATGCCTCTTGAGTCAGTAGTCTGAGGGGAGTAACAATATTGACTAGGATGACTGACCCAGAGCAACCAGGGGAACTTGAACTAGTACATCACAGTGGCAAAAAAAGAAATATCTGGAATACAATAATCCTTCCTGCAATCATGCCTATACTGAATATGGATGAGAAATCACAACAATCCAATCCAGTAATAAGAATGTCTGAGAGCCTCCAGGAATGAGGGTTTAGGTCACTGTCAGGTAAAGAATGCTAACCAGGTAAGATACTTGATGCTAACAACAATACAGAATGAGTAGTGGAAAAGACAACTACAGTGTGACAAATTACACACATTACTTTAACTGGTTTATTTAATATTTCATTTAGATACATTTGTATGTGTGCTAAGTTATTGTCTTTTGTTCTCTGACTCATCATGGGTGTTGAGTTTACATCAGTACTTAAGTGCTGTTGAATTTACATCATAGTAGGTATGTTATAGGCTCGCAGGAGAGGAGAAAACACTACTCACGAACTTTTCTGTCTTCTCCGGAAGAGATTAGTAAATTTCTAGGTGTATACAAGATAGCTGTTGAACTACAGGTAGAACTGTAACCTTGCTATTATCTTAAAGATTAAGTGTGGTTTAAAGACTTGCATATGGGTGTCATATTGACAAGAAGCAGAGCTGTAATGATTGATTTGGGTGTCAAATTTAACTACACTAAGGATTATCCAGTTAGCTAGAAAAACATTATATATCCTCAGTGCTTTGGTAGGACCAGAGCTTGTCTGCTAAAAATGAAACCAGATGGAAACTAATTTCACTAGAATGCCTGGGCTGTCTAGGATCGATCTATCACAGTACTGCCAAAAGAGACTGGTATTGGAAGCAGTGGAGTGAGCAGGAGCGAGCTACAATCAATGTGGGCCTGCGCCATCAGATCAGCTTGGGGCTCAGATCCAGCAAGCCAGCTTTTGGGAGCTGGGATGCCTTTCTCCTACCCTTGGATATCAGAGCAGTTCTCTGGCTTTTGGACTCTAGGATTCTCACCTGTCATTCCCTGAGTTCTTGGGCCCCTAACCTTAGGAGGAGATGAACACACCATGGGCTTTTCGAAACCATTCAAGTAGAATCAGAGTAGAGCAAGTAGAGCATGAATTGTTACAATATTATTTATCTTTCTCACATCCTCTGTGACTTTGGACCCTCCTGTATTGAGCAAATAAAGATACTACTGTATTGCAGATCTCTCCTTGTCTACTTCATGCTTGTCCAAGTAGTTTCATTCTATTAAGTTTCCTTCATTATACTTGTAAACATGGAGCATACAGACCCAGTTAGATGGCAGGAATAGCTATTTTAACACTGAATTGAATCAATTAACTTTGTAAAGTTGTCTCTAAAAGTACAGTAAGAAAAAAAAAAGTCTTCTATGTACTTAAAAATACCCCTTCACTAAATGATAAAAACAAAGGTGTTCCTTGGCTCTAAGACCTCTGAATTGGATTGAGCCATGCCATGGGTGTTCCTGACCTCCAGTGTGCAGGTGGCCCAAGGTGAGGCTTCTCAGCCTCCTTAACCAAGCAAGAACTTTCTCCTCCTCTCTCCCCCCTCTTCCACACACACAGGAGATATATAGCATGTATTTCCTCATATTCTGTCCCTATGGAATTTGTGTTACCATTAGGTGCAAATGTATTGTCATGCATTGTTCTCAGGATGTAAAATAAGACAGCTGTAGAGATATTTAATGATCAGTATCTACATGCTCATTAGATCACTGCAGAGGTACTTTCCCAAATCATACCTTAGTGAACCAAAAGAAGTAATGCTGAAGCTAATTACCTTTGCAAGAAAAGCTTCTGAAAGATTCTGAATTTTTTTTTCATAAAATGGCTCAATGAAGTAGTAACTCACGGTTTGAATTTCTGGTTAAAATTATTTCATAAATCACTGATGACAGTGACTCCCGAAGTCTCAGAAAACATAAGACACAAAATGCACTGTATAATTCTAATCATCGGTAGAGAGAACTATTACAAAATTCAAATTATCACATATAACAGAAGATGATACTTATACATATAGATATATAAAATCTGGTTTGAAGTACTAGGCAAGATTCTTCTATTTTCTTGGACTTGACATTAAATTCCTTTAATGTCCAATATATAACTTGCTTGAAATTTATTTATTGAAAATAATTTTCATGCAGTGTATTCTGACCATGGTTGCCCCTCCCTCATCTCCTCCCAGATCCCCCCCATGCACTCAACTCCAAGCCTTCTTCCTCTCTCTCTTTAGAAAACAAACAGGCCGATAAACAAGCCAGTATAAAACAGCAGATAGAAAGAACAAAAAGAAACAGCACAACAAACACATACACACACAGAAAGACACACACCCATAAAAACACAAAATTGGAAAGCATAATAGATAGGAAAAAGACAGGTAAAAAATGCTCCAACAAAGCAGTGAGGCAAAAGATCTCCAAACACGATTGAGTTTGTTTTGTTGGCCATCTTCCACTGGGCAGGAGGCCTCCCGTTTTGCATACTCAGTGTGACTTATTGAAGAAAACTGTTTTTTTTTTTTTTTTCCCTTTGTGAGGTGCTGTCAGTTGGCAGTAGCTTCTGGGTTAGGAATGGGGAATGGTATCCACTTCCATTCTCAGTGCTGGTACCCCCTGGCTTGGACCTGTGCATGTTACAGTCTCTTGAGTTCACATGTGCATCAATACCATTGCCTGGAAGTCACTGTTTCTTTGGTGTCCTCCACTCCCACTGGCTCTTAAAATCTGTCTCCTCTTCCACAGTTCTCTGAGCCCCGAGAAGGTGGGTTTGATAAAGACATTCCACTTAGGACTGAGTATTCTAATGTCTTTCAGTCTCTGCACACTGTCCAGTTGTGGGTCTCTGTATATTTAGTTCCATCTACTACAGAAGACACTAACCTATGGGCATAGCAGAATATTAAGAGTCATTTATTACTACGTTCCTTTAGCATTATAATAGTTTTTCCCCTAGGTCCATGGCAGGTATATCACGTCTCAGGTTCTTGTCCACGGGAGGAGTGTCAGGCATGGATTCCATTTCATGAACAGGACCTTAAATCCAGACAGTGGTTGGTTACTCTGGTAACTTTTGTGCCAGGATTTCACCAGTATATCTTGGAGACAGGTTACTATTGTAGACTGAAGGGTTTGTAGCTAGGTTGGTGTTTACCTTTCTCCTCTGGCAGCGTGCAGACTACCTTCCAGTACCACGAACACTAGTCAGTATGGGTGAAGGCCATAGGTAGGCAATAGCCTAGCTTCTTTGTATTCATTTATTTATGTAGGTAGTCTTCGCCAACAGGGTCATACCATCAGTTTATAAAGAGCAACCAATAGCCTTGGCAACAACTCAACTAGATGTAATCTATTCCTGGCCCTGGGGGTTTTACTTGGTGGTGAGAGAGGTCCAGTTGGGTTTTGCCTCCTCCATTATTTGATGATTCAGATTTGTCATATATGTATTTTAAGAAGCTTCTACTGTATTAGGTTTTAACATGACCCCTCCCCCCATGGCCATTAGTGTTGGCTGTCCCTCCCTGTGTTTCCTCACTCCTCTCTTCCTTGCCCCTCTATTCTTTTTAGTTCTTAAGGAAAAAACAAAAAAAAAAGGAAAGAAGAGTCTAAGGTTTCAATTTGTCTTACTATTTTGTATTTAGGATCTTTGTTACAATGTTGAAAGGATTTGAGGAAGATGAAAATTAGTGATATTATACTCTAAGGCTTAATTGGATGATTCTCCCTATTCCTGGATGTTACTCATTTGTAACATGATTGTGCTGCTTTTCCAATCAAGAGGTAGTCTATTTCATTGACCATGGGGCTGCTTTGAAAAATAGAACATTGATAGATGTTAACACACAGTGGGATGGAAAGGATTTGTTAACTGGGACCTACTCACTTGCTGCTTTTGCTGCTGCTGTATAAATAAGTCTGGGCTGGCCTGATGGATGATGAGAGACATGTGGCCTAATCATCCCATCACTCTGGCCAGTGAGTGGTCTGCCAACTGCCAGACATGTGAGATCTTAAATCAACCAATCTTCCATTCATCAATCAGCTGACTGTGGACATGTGAGCCAACCAGGAAACAGGTAAGTCAGGCCAAACAAAACCAGTGTAGCCAACGTAGCATGAGTTTGCCAGACTGTTGCTTAAACACCAGCAATTTGGAGTTGCATATTATACATCAAAAAATAAATGGCACTAAAGTTAATCATTATTCACTAATTATATCAATAAACATCTAATAATTTCCTTCTTATGTAAGGGTCTCACCCAGGCACAGAAACTCACAGGAACTCTACTGAGAGAGGACACAAATAACCTTGTTAAAGATACTAGTAAACAGAAATGGTACTAGAGTGTGATTAATGCTGGAAAATAATTAGAAAGATAAAAGGTGATGAGAAAGTAAGAACAGTGTATTTAGGATTATATCTTCACCAGTGAACAAGGCAAGTTGAAAGAGAATATTTTCATCAAAGGAAATAGATAAAAAGGTTCAGTGACATTAAAAGATAGTTGTGGAGAAATAAGTACAATGAATCAGAAAGAAGGTAGAGTGCAATATGGAATAGAAAGACAATGGAATATGGGTTAAATGACCTATTCCCTAAACAGTAAACAAGTTCCATTACCAAGAAATCACTTGGGTTAACAAAGTACAATAAACTGTCAGAGCATGAATACACAGTTATTTGCTGTGCTCTGATTCTGAATCTGCTTCCACTGTGTAAGTACAACTATTGTAGTACAAGTCTCTTCTTGTCTTTTTATCCTGATGATCTAGTTCAGTATCCTCATTCTGTTAATCTCATTTAATTATACTCATTGTCATTCCACTTGGAGAATATACCCTTTAATTGGCATGAATACTCCCAATTATACGACAAGCACAGCTATTTGCAAGGCAATTTAACTTTTAATCGTTGAGTCTGCGATTTTGCAAAGTTGGTATCTTAGCACTCTGTGCAGTTGTGAGCTTCAAATGACGTGAAATCAACGCCTCCCAGAATCAAGAGAAATAAGTGAATTCCTTGAGGGATTCCTTATGATCATATATATATATATGTATGCTGAAGAAACCTCTTGAAGTATTTGGAGAATTATGTGGATAAACATCATAAGTGAATCTTTACCTTAATTCTTTGTTTTACTGGAATTTGTCCACTTGTCTGGCATCACTATTAGATGGTAAAGGATAGAAAAATAATAAATCACCTGTAAAAGCCAAGAGTTGAAAAGCCTCCCAGAGTCATGCCTATAGGGGAACTGGAATGAGCACTCATTAAGTGTGCAATGAACACAGTAACAAGTTCAATTTCACCAGATATTAAATGATCATTAAAGGCTTACAAAGCTCAAGATTCAAGTAGTTTCTTTTCCACAAGACAATACAAAAGGATTTTTAAAAAAATGTAGAGTTCAATTTATTAAATCTTGCCTAATACATACTGTATTTGTTTTTTAAAAGGAACATAAAGTATAAAATTTAAAAAAACATGAAAGTACATTTTTTCAAAGCATGATTCTGAAACACATTTTTAAAAGTCACAGGGATCATAACAAAAGGCAAGAAGTAAAAAATATCAACAGAAGGGAACTCCTAGGGCACAGCTGTCTTCAATATAAGGAAACTGTGAGGAATTAGCTTTGTTTCTACTGCTGTCAGCTGCAAGTCTAAGATGGGCCTCATGGACTTTCCTGAGAATTTTAACCTAATACCTTTGCCACATTATTAATGCTATCTTAATTTCAAACTACAGCTTGAACATTTCAGAAGCCCTGGGAACATTTACTTGGGGGGGATTTAATAATGACCTCAAATACCACATCCTTTTCAAAATATAAGTGTAGCAAAATACACAGTACATAAATTTACCATCTTAGGGTATATGATTTGTGGCAATCAGTGCATCTCAACACTGTGCAAACATCATCATGATCATGATCTAGAGGATTTCTATTACTCTAAAAGGAAACCCTGTACTTATTAAGTAGACATCCCCCTTTCCCTTGGTAACCACTTATCTGATTTGTTTCTGTGGATTGACCTATTCTAGAGCATATAAATACAATTACATGTGGCCTTTTGTGTCTAGCACCATACATTTTTTCCAACTAATACCATATCATTTTGAACTTAAAGACAGTGATGAATGTAACATAGGAAAAAATAAAGGTTATAGTGGAAGCTACACAGCATGTGAGATAAGTAAGTACTGTTACTTTTCTGGATGTAAATCCATTCAGATAAACAATACAGCTTTAACATTTTAAATGCAGAATTGAAATCTTCAGAAGTCACGTTCACTGAGATTTTAACCATTCAAAGCAATTGCATGTCAGGGTTACTAGAATATTGTGGGAAATCAGTACTATTGTTCTCTGCTTATGTAAAATAAATAAGGGTAATTAGTTTAAGTAATTAGCAAAAGACAGTCAACTAACAATTATTCTTTCAGTAATTTTACCCTTGAACATATGGTGGTTTAATTTTGATTTCTATAGCCTGTTTTGGTTAAATAATATGGCTAAACCTGAATGCTGTAATTAAAATGTTTCAAAACTACAAATCTGTTTACTGTTGAACCCAAGGAGACTTTTTAAAAAGTGGAGTATGTTATTTAAATAAAATCGTTGATGAAATCCGATAAATTTGATTAGCTTTTTAAAAACGTCATATAATTAATCTAGGCATTTTGATCACTCCATAGAAAATTAAGCCACAGAATAAAAATGCATCATTAACAACTTACAAAAAAGATTTCAACAGAAAAAAACTCTTCTGGGATAGCAAGAGGCAGGGGTTTTTGTTGAAGTGCTGGTGGAGGCAGAGGACCGCCCCCCCAGGTGCCATCTTCAGGAACATCATCCACCTCTTTCGAAGCAGCATCTCTCGTTGGCCAGTTCACCAACTGGACTAAACTGGGGGCCAGTGGGTCTGCTTGTCGCTACCTCCTCAGCGATGGGGTTACAAGTATGTGCCACCATGCCTGGCATTTGTACGTGTTCTGGGAATTAAACTCATGTCCCTGTGCTCGTACGGCAAGTGCTTTACCAACTGAGCAATACCCCGATCCCAGCTCCGGTGTTCAACTTCAGTCTTTTGAATGTTCTTTTATCACTGGCTCTTAACTATCATGTAATAGCCTAACAATTAATGTCACCTTTTGACTAGAAACAGAAGAAAACTGTCTGACTCTTATCAGTTTTCCTGACAAATATTAAATACCAGTTTATTTACTTCTTTATAACCTTTTCTGAGAAAATTTAAATAATTTATGCTAAAAAGGCAAAATTTCAATGACTTTTATCTTTAATAGCAAAGGATAATTGGACCTATGAATCTTATATCAAGAATCCAACTGAAATGTAATTTTATTACTTTCAACATATGAAATATTACCCCAACTAGAACTAGCAATAGAAGAGCCATTATCTAATATAATCATGCAAATATGTTAATAAAATGATTTTGGAGATGCTAAAACCTGGATTAGTATTAGTGAAAAAGAAATGATTTATTTCTCTTGTCAATTTGCTCTGAAATGTTCTTCTTATCTTAAGAATGGAAACTTCGGGGATGGAGAAATGGCTCAGCGGTTAAGAACACTGACTGCTCTTCCAAAGAACCTGGGTTCAAATCCTAGCTCTCACATGGCAGCTCATAACTATCTCTAACTCCAAGACCTGACACCCTCACATGGAATATATGCACACAAAACACCGATGCACATAAAAATAAAAATAAATTATTAAAAAAATAGAATGGAAACTTCAATCCAGCATGTCAAAAGGCTGAAAAATTATTTTAAAGATCTGTATCAACAAATTTTTACTGTATTTCTACAGTGTGTTAACGAATCATGTTTGTAACCCAAATTTACTTCTCTGTAGTTTATTAAGGCCAAGTCATTCTACATATAATACAATGAAACATCAATCCAACTAGAATATTTTGAATGGTCTAAGGTAACAAAACTGAAGATGATCAATTATGAAGATTAGATACATTTACATATATGCAGTAAATGTATATTTTTCCAGCTGCAGAGGCAACAAAATTCCACAAACCTTTAGTAAAATGTCTGTTTTGCAAAGGATTTCCAACATAACATACCACACTTCATTAGTGTATTTTCTTTTGGTATCACACACAATCCTTTCCCTAACAGTAAGAACTGAATATTCAGACAACAGTAACTTCCTTCTATTTAAATGTCCCTTCTCTCTCTCCATCTGTGAAGTAGAAGAGGGATCCTTGTCAGGGCATATTTCTATTAAACTGAATGCCTCAATATTCTCATCATAAAACTGGAAGTTGAGAACTATTATCTCAAACAATCTTCTAAGTAACAGGAAATAGTTATATAAAAGGTGTCTTCAAAAGAACCAGCCTTCTTTTTCATGTAATTTAGAAAAGATTTCACTAGACTTAGGCTTTACTGAAAGAATTGTTTTTTCTTTCTGAAAACCAGATTTAGATTAATACTAACAAAATCTATTGGCATGTTATTGTAAACACAATGGGATGAGCTAGTCCTGACTACATTTGTTTTAAAGGCATAACCAGAACTCTGCTTCATAGTTATCAAGACAGCAAGACCATTTACAGTAACAATTAGATAACCAGGCAAGCATAGTAGCAGAAAAAGTCTTTCTATGCAAAACGTTTTGTCCAGAGAGTTGGTCTAACTGCTTTCATTCACTTCTTAGCAGCTAACTATGCAGGTCACAATCACATCCACTTCCAATGTAGTATGTCAATCATGAAACAAACTTTAAAATGTTTGAATACCCTTTCCTCACAGTATTTAAAACATAAATCCAATGTCTTTTAGTTCGGGAAGGAAAACACACACACACACACACACACACACACACACACACACACACACACACAATTCTGTTTTACACCAAAATCCAATAGTCAAATCTCTTCAAATAAAATCCCTTATTAATATAGTAACAAACTCCTATACCTTCAATGTGCATAGCTTTGTTGCAAACACCATTATTTTCAATATTACTAAGGTTCTCACAATGTGAAAGGACAGATAATATAACAACATCAATGTATGCAAATAGTGGCAAAGACCTAGAAACAGATTCTACACCACGATAAACCAGAAACCTACACTTAATATTTCTTACTGATTGGGCTGAGGGGATTCCCATTAAACATCTTCACAGGATTTAATTCAGTATTTCTCTACTTCTACACTTTTCTTATTTTAAAAATCCTGGGTATTGACCAGATTCTGCAATCACTAAAGAGAACAAGACTATTCAGCTAAAGGTTACTGATGAGCTAAAATTTACACCATAACTTACCATAAAGAAAGTCAACACCAGTATGATACTAGGGAAATTTAAAATACTGCTTTTTTTTTTTTTTTTAAAAAAAAAACAAAAATCCAAGTTACAGTACCCAATGTATTTGACCACATGGCTAGAAATTAACATATATACATAGTTAATTTAAACATTAGTTTTAATAAATTATGGCTCTTCATTTAGTATTTCAAATATGTACATACCTACACACTCACCTGAATAACAGGGAGAGACAGTCGACAAGCCCCAGGCTTTCCTGCAAGACTGCTTATGAGGCCTCAACCATAAATAAGGAACTAGTCAACCAAGGAATACTGGGAGTGGGACAAAGTCCTCCGAGGGAAAAATGCCCCCATTGGTTCTCCAATACCAGTGGTCAGCCCTGGAATCATATACACACAAGTAACATTCGTGGACTGAGCAGGTAGTGTCTGTGTATATGTATTCCTAAATACATAATTAAAGAAAAAGAGGCCATGAATTTGAGAGACAGCGAGAGAGGGACATGGAAGAGGCTGGAGGGAGGAAAGGGGAGAAAAGATGTAATTTAAAAATTAAAAAAAAAAACCTAAATTGCCTCTTACTGTGTATCAGGATCACCTGGATACCTGAGCATAGATTGTTGCTTCTGACACCCAAGAGACCTGTGAGGTCTCAAAAGTGGATAAAAACTGACAAAGAATACACAGTAATTAATCTCTGGTGAAGGAGGCTGAGAATAAAGTGAATTTAGATATTGCCCTCCATTCTTAGACTTGTCCTTCATCTTGATAACTACCAAAGACAGAAATCAACAGCCTCCTCAAATGACAACCTACTAGGCCAATATAAAACAACATATCTCTTTCATGCTTAAGAGGTTCTCATTCCAGTTTAGAGAAATAGTCACACCAGAAACTCTAGTTTTTCCCTGATACTAGATGGATGGGACAACTTTGAAGATGTTGAAGAAGTTGAAAAAACTAAGTTTTACAAATTTAAAAACTTCATGTTCACCAGTAAAACCTGAGTCAGCAATGATAATCAGCAATCAGCAACTCTTAGAACATGTGGAATGTCAGTATTACAGAAACAGTATGATCGTGCTTGGAATTTGTCAGCAAAGTATTAAAATTTTACCCAGGCCAAAGTTTCTCTTTATAAGTTAATGAGGCATGTAAGTTCATTAGGAATTTGAATAAATGTAGCACAAAGAATATTTTTGCAAAATAATATGGTGGCATAATAAAAAGGGGGACAGCAAAAGGTATGGAAAATAATGCCTGGTAGAGCACAATGCAGAATAGCCCTGTGTCCTCAAGCTCGGCCATTCAGAGACCACCGAAGCCAGACAAGTGGGGAAGGACTGGTGTTCAGCAATTTGCCCTTGAGAAGGAAGAATATGAAGGGGGGCACTCATTAAAAGAAAGTGTTCACAAAACATGTAAATGCTGTGGATGACCATCAAGGCCTACACCTGGGTATCTGAATCAGATTCTGAGAATTATAATTTGCATAATTATGAGGATATTTTGATGTTAATTGAAAATTTACCACTGTTACTTTACTTACCACATTGTTCATGTCAATTTTTGTAAAATACGGTTATTGTATTTTTTAGGACTGTATTTATTAGTACTAAAATTGTTTCACTAAGCAAATATTTGAACTTTCAGTTCCTGTGTCTCTTGAAGTTGCTTCATGAAGGACTGATGGCTAAAATGCAGTGATATCAACAGCAATTAAATATTAACTATCATGAAGAATGAGGAGTATTTTTTCTATGCAGAGTTTCATGTAAAATTCCATACTGTCCCCCTGTCTGTAGTTGTAAGACTCAAGTTTTAGTAAGTAGCTATTTCTAGGTATCTAAAACTGCAACAACAGCTTAGGAAAAACAGTTGAATTATGCTTAACTCAAATAAGATTTGTCAGTTCTTGACTATCATTTTTCACCCAGAATAAGTTGTAAAAAGTATTTATTTGAACAAAATAAAAGTAGATAGAAAGTTTTCATGTACATATGCTATTATTAAAATATCCATTTCATTCAGTGAAAAAGGTGAAAAAATGTTAATTATCTCAGTGTGGAACGAGATTGAAAATTACAAACCATGAAATTTTAAAAAATACAAACATAAAACATAAGGTTAATGCTTATGTTACCTGACTATAGACACATTCTTCAGAAAAAAATTTAAAAAGCAAAGTTATATTCTGTCACATTTGATTCCTATTTCTACCTTTTGGCAAAAACAAAAGGTTTTTTGGGTTTTTTTTATTGTTGTTGTTGTTGTTGTTTGTTTTTTAATGCAATTCAGTCTCCCAGTTGAAAGAGAAAGTTTAAGCACCTGGGTTAAAGGACAGGTGAGAAGCAGGTGACTAGTCTTCCCGCTCCACTCTCAACTCTAACCAGGCCTTGAGGCTGCTGACAAATCTCAAGCAGCTGAGAATCCATCTTCAATAGCCAAGGACACCGCTCGCTTCCCAGTCTGACTACCACATCTGGAAACAGGAACCAGTAACCACAAAGAACTTCCAAAATAACGTAGAAAGAAGACACAGTTGATTTTCAGCATCACTAGCCATTTCAGCTCACCAGTGCCAGAATTTATGTGAATAAGTAACTTTTGTCTCTGCCTCTGGAATTTACTTCTACATATCAACACTGTATACTCATTTCTTTAAAAGAAGCACGTTAAGTGAATATGGTATAAATCAATTTTAAAACTGTAGATTCTTGACTATTTCATTACCACACTTGATTTTTACAAAAAGACACAACTCTTATGTCCTGACAGGGAAATATGAAGCATGACTGGGGAAATGTTTCAAAAAGATTATCAACCAAGACAGGTTTCTGCTTGATGTTAACTTACAAACACTTGGAAATTTCACATTTTTAAATGTCTTAAAACAATGCCAGTGTATTTTTATAGACATATAGTTCATTATACGAACATTTTTAAAGCCCCTTAAAAAGTCAAACCCTTTGAATTCTGAATATTTGAAGTTTATTCAAACAATATGCCAAATTCAAACTTATAGTGAGGTATATTTTCTTTTCAAACATTAGATATCTAGGAAAATATGAAACACCATGAAAAATTTCAAGTTAAATTCATAGGCTTGCTTTGTTTTTACTGTAGTCTGTCATATAGTACATTGTGCCATGACTCCTCAGATACAGGATTTAGTGAAAAAGAACTGCATAGGATCATTTTCAGCAGAAGAGTAGTAAAGAAAAGAGGATGAAAACATTTTTTATGAGTTGTTTTGAAAGCATGAAGTCATTATTGTGCCTGTATGTAAGTACTGGAGATCATGTATGATCAATAATTAGAAAAGAAAAGTATCAGAAAAACTTGATAGCAATCTTATGGCAGTGTTTAAACAACTGAATGTATTCTGTGAAAAAAATGTATGCAGGAAAAATTTGAATCAAAGTTTTGCTTTTTGATAATATGGGGTTCAACCCACAGAAAACATAAAAAAAAAAATAATTTTTTGGTCAAGTTCTTCTTAGTTTGAGAAGCAAAAATTTTCAGAACTTAAATATGCACACCATTAAAATTACTAATTTTAAAAATTATGCAGATAAAGATTAGATTACCCTGTCTAGCAATGTTCCAACAATTTCACACACTTCAAATATTAAGGCAACTTTTTCCCCAATTAACAGTACATTATAAAAATATATGTCACTGCAAAACAGTATGTACATAGTGACAATAAATTGAGCTAGTTGTAGTCTTTAATACATTAATAAAGTGTCATATATTACAAAACTCATACCAGGTGCTTGCACGTATGTGCAAGTAAATACAGTTTTTAAAGTACGGGTTTTAAAACTGAGCGCAGTGAACGTCCTTCTTTAGTAAGTTCTCGAGTCACACACATACATGGCAATGGGATTGCTTCCTCCCGTTTCTCTATAACATTGTAACTGCAGTTCTTCAAGTGGTCAGCCATGCTTAGGATGTCAGCAAATTTCCATTCATTAACAGAACAAAATGCAGTACTGAATCGCCACACCTAGAAGAAAATTCTGCTTTAGATTGAAGTCATCCAATGAACAGAAACTCAGAACGCCCCTTTTGCTCTGCTCCAGCTGCTCTACTACTTCTTTTCCCATGCTTTAGAAACATAAAATAGCAAGTTCTAAGTAGCTACAAATCAAAAAGGAATAAATGCACTGTTCCTCATACTGGTCAAAGTGGTGTATCCACTTCCTCCCATAAACTTTTAAAATCATTTCTAGGTTACTTATGATACCAAATACAATGTAAGTGCTGTGTAGTAGGGAATAATGAACAGGAATGTCTATGCAATGCATGCTCAGCGCATTTTTTTTCTTGAATATTTTTATCTGCAGTTGGATTAATCTACATGACAGTGAAGCCACAAAGACAGAAGGCCAGCTCCACATGGTAAACAGCAGATACTCTAGGAAGGAGCAGTACTGGGATGAGGGCAGCATTCAGAACAATTTCTCAAGAGGGTAATGGTTTCCAAAGTAGCCTTACAATTCTGTGACAACAGAGTAATTTTTCAGCTGACAAGAGCAATCATCATTGCTGCCAGGCCTGGTGGCACAGGCCTGTAATTCCAGCTACCAGGGGATAAGGCAGGAGGATAACAAATTCAAGTCCTGCCTGGACGACGCATGAATTCTAGGCCAGTCTGGGCAATTTAGTGAAACCCTCCATTATAGTAAAAAAAAAAAAAAAAAAAAAGAGGGCGGGGAATCAGCTAAGTAAGAATACTTTCACAGCACATGGGAACCCCTAGTTTGACCCCCAGTATCACAATAAATATCTGACAAATTACTGCTCCTTTTGTAAAGTGGAGGCAGTAACAGGTTAACGAAAGTACTGTAAAAATGCATGCTCTCTAGCACACTGCAGGTGTTTAAGTGTGGATACCAAGGAGACATATCCAAAAGCTTTAAGGCAAGAAATAAAACATTAGAATTGAAGTCAATGTGACTAGAGGAAACTGACAGAGGAGGAAACTGAAGAGGTAAAGATTCTGAGACATCTTAAATGTTTCATTGCCTCGATCCCTGAGGCAATGGGTAAATATTAAGTAAGTTTTAAGCACTGCATCAACTATAACAAATATACTTAAAACTATGGAATTCCAGGTTTTTTAGAGGGAATATACTGGAGAAGAACCCAAAGCTGTGGCAGTAATCCAGAAAGAATCCAAGGTGAAATGGCGAGGCAAACCAGAGAGGTATGAAAAAGGACCATCAACTAGAATTTGGGAATAAAGGGGATAGAACAGAGTCAACCTTTACTCCTAAAGCCCTGGTTTGGGCAGCTTAGTAAACAAAGATGCTACCTCTGAGATTAAGTGGGTAGAGAAGCAGAGTAAGCTGGACATGTTGAGTCTGGGGAAGCTGTGGGATAATCATGTAGACATGTTCAGTAGATGCTTGTATATTGTGGTTTATGCTCAACAGAGAAAATAGGAGCATACTGATATAGAATCTGAATAAATAATAGCAATTTAATCCTCAAGACTAGGTCTCTGTAGAAATTCACACTACCAGAAAATATGTCGTTCCATATATAAATACTAGTGACTAAGGACAAAGACAATTACAGTATCTTATTCCAAAGGACAGAGATGCCCTGAATCATTTAGAAAATAAAATACGTGTATATATAGCTAGCTGAAGAAACTTTATGTCACCAGAACTTTTGGAGGAAAAAAAAAAAAAAAACTCAAAATAGTTCATGTGTTCATTCTCTGGTCAAAGTCTCAAGAAAGCAGAGAAGCAGACACAGACTAGAGCAATGAGTAAAGATGAAACCTAAGGGCCAAGAATAAAGTTACATAAATGTGAATGCTGTGCAGTCAAATATTGTTTATTCAAGCTGCTATAGAAAGATTCATATCATGTGTTATGGAATATTACTTTAACTGTGTAAAGGTGTGTTACATTTGTTTAACATAATTATGTAAAGATGTGTTGCATTTGTTTCATCTTGTCTGCCTAGAGCATCTGATTGGTCCGATAAAAAACTGAACAGCCAATAGCTAGGCAGGAGAGGGATAGGCAGGGCCGGCAGGCAGAAAGAATAAGTAGGAGGAGAAATCTAGGCTCGCCAGAGAGGAGAAGACGAGAATGAGGGAGAAAGAGAGGGACATGCCGGCACAGTCAGCCATGCAGCTGCCAGCCAGCCAGAGACAAGAGAGAAGCAATGAAAGTAAGATATATAGAAGGAAAGAAAAGGTAAGAAGCCCTGAGGCAAAACGTAGATAAAGAGAAACTGGTTAAGTTAAAAGAGCTAGCCAGAAACAAGCCTAAGTGAAGCCAAGCATTCATAACTAATAAGAAGTCCCCATGTCATGATTTGGGAGCTAGTCGGTGGCCCAAAAGAAAAAGCCTGGTACAATTATGGTCTCTAGTCACAGATACCTGAGATTGCCTTGGATAGTGCTTCTAATAGAAGAAGCTAGGTAAAAGCAGAATGTAAATAAAATTTAAGTCTGCCTAAATTTCCGCATCAATTTTTTAAATAATATTTATTCCCCTTTTGCAGTAAATGTGGAGTCTCCATACACAGTAACAAACTGGCTAACCTATTCATCTCACTTCAGCCTCACTCACCCATTAAGGCTATCACCCAAGCAGTTTGCTGGTCAATTACTAGGACGACTGTAGTAACAGTTGTGTGTGTGTGTGTGTGTGTGTGTGTGTGTGTGTGTGTGTGTGTGTATCTGTGTCTGTGTGTATTTCTCATCCTGAAAAAGACACTATTAAGAATGGAGTCAACTGAAGGCCAAAGGAAATCCTTTCCTGGGTTCCTCAGCTGTCTTATGGTGACAATGTTTGAGACAAAATTAGAAGATGACAGGTAGTAACATGGGCACCAAGTTTTTAGTGTAGAACTGAAAAAAACTGGTTGTCTGAAGACACAGAAATATTAGGACAGAAATCTATGATATACTACTAGTGATTGTGATAAAGAATTCTAATGACTTTAGTCCTTTATTATCACTATTAAAATGTGTCATCATATTGACGTAGTACATTATAGGATATGGTCACTTTTTCAAAAAGTTATTAGATATATCATATATCATAGCATTATTAAGTGCCTACTTTATGTTAAAAGAGGTTGATAAGTTAAAATTAAACCAACCTTTTCCTTTATCTGCCATGATGAATTTCCTTCTGGATACTTCTTTTTCCCCCACTGCAATATTACCATTCCACGAGACTGAAGTAGACTGCCACACACATCCCTCATTAGCCTGGATACACAGGAAAGCTGGCATAAACTGAAGCCATCTAGGAAGCCTGCAATATGCTGCAGTACCTCAAATGGGAGACTACTTAGATGGTCGCTACGTAATCCCAACACACAGTTTCTCGAAGGCTCTTCTAATACTGTAGATACACATGGCTGAACTCCAAATGACCTTAAATGGCGGTCATGTATAATCTTTGCTCCTTGTGTTGATGGACAAAATCTACGCTGAGAATAGGTACAACCATAATAAGCCAAAGGACACCTCTGTTCCATCCATCCATTGAGTCCAGCATGGATGTCACCATGTACGTTCTTAAAATGGGAAGAAAATTCTTTTCTTCTAAATAACTGTCCACATACAAAGGTAAACATTGAACGCTGCTTAGGCTGGTACCTAGCAACACATTCCAAAACTAGATCCAGCCCAAGTGTCTGAAAAGGACTTGGATTTGAAAGCTGTGGATTGGCATGATCACACGCTGAAGCTGAGGCTATCTCTCCAACCATTGTATTTGTAGCTAATATTGCAGATGGAAGTGAGAACGTCTGTGTCCCAAAGTCAATGTGATAAACATCAACCATGCGGCTATCAGATATACCCCTCCCACCTGGAGAATCTCCCAGACAAAAGAGTAATGCTGCTGTAATCAGATCGATTCCTTGGAGGTCCATGGGATCTTCTGCAACTTCTAAATCTGATGTATCGACTGCTTTGTCTTCCTTTGGTATATACCATGAATTAGAAAGAAACTTGAATGAAGGAGCATGACTGAAAGGTGAGTTATCAACATCCTTCAAGTCCCCTAAGTCTCCCTTTTTCCAATGCAAGTCCTCCTCCTCATCTTCATCTGGCATGAGGATATGTTGAAATGTGCTATCGGGCAAAGCATTGAAAGGAATTATTTCCCTAAGTTGTGCTGCTACTAAAAGTGAACTGGAAGGTTCTAAAGTACCATCTGCTGCTGCACAGTCTCCATTTTCTATGTTACTTTCTATGGAATCACCAGGAGAATTTTGATTCTGGTCTTTGACCTGTGAACACATATTTTCCAAAGGAAAGCCATTACAAAGAGCAGAAGTACCAAAAGAGCTTGTATTTAAGTTGCATAGTAAATCACTGGAACCATTTTGTTCAGACTGAGCATTCTGACTTGTGCCATTAAGGTCAACTCCACCTACTGCCCCTACCTCATCCTCATGAAGGTGGTCCTGGTCTTTTAAGTTTCTTTCCTGGAAACTTTCTCTGTTATTCTCATCCATTTCATTTGTGGTAGCATGAAGACTTGTATTTAACATGCCAATGTCTCTTGTGGCAGAATTCAAGATATCTAAAGCAGCAGCCAAACTTCTGGTTGTTTCTACAGTAGCTTGATAAAGTGCACCATATGATTCTTCATCAACAGATACCAACCCATTAGTACATGGCATTTCCTGAACACTTGATTTCACTGAAATTTGTTCTCTAGGTTCAGATATTTTATCAGTTGCTTTTGACATCATGGTGGCAACTTTGAGAGATTCCAAAAGCATTCTTTGATCTTGAAGAGCCAAGGCCATGTCTAATTGTGCCACTTCATCAACATCTCTGCTTAGATTTTCATATGATTTCCGGTCTGCGTAACTAACTGGCCATCGGTTCCATTCCATAGTACAGCACACCACACTTGCAGGACACATTTCTAGATGTTCAGCAACTTTATTTCGTGCCATGGTAAATGGGCATCCAAAGTTACTATTTAAGCAAGGTATTCGTTCAAAGGGACACAAGAGTCGATGTTCATCAGCTTTACAAGAATGGAAAACTGCTCCACAAACCAAGGGACAACCAATCAGGTCACAGGAAATCCCAGGCTCTGGTCTGGTCATACACCGTCTACTGACACAATTCACACAGTGTGGGTGCTGCTGTACCTCTTCTTCCATAATGGCCAGTCCAGCTCTAGTTTTTGAAATAGAAAAAGGTAATGCCATTAGACAAAAACTGTATAATAAATCAAATCACTGATATATTCTAGGTTATTGAGAATGAAATATATAAAATACATACAAACATTTAAGTGGTTAATTTGACACATAATTAATACACCCTAAAGGCACTTAAGCACTTTTAGTAACAATCTAGTATTTTAAAATGTCACAGTTTCACATTTACATACTAGGTAACAATATGCATAACAGGTACATTGTAGCTTCCATATAAAATATTCAAAATATAATACTGTATAAATTATAATAAAAGTGCTATTTTAAAAACACCTGAATTTCAGAGACTACTATAGATTTTAGCTTTTAAATTTCAATTAACTTGATTCTGGTATGCCTCACTGCAAACCCCTCACCATGTTGTTGAGAATACATGTGTATATACATTACTTCTGAGGGCCAGCTCTCATTCACGTTACTAAATATGAATTTCTTGCTAGTTACTAGGTACCAGGCACTGTGTCCCCTCTGGCAATATACAGGTCAATTAGCATCTCATCTTAAAGGAAACACAAGGGAGGCAGAAGACAAAACTCAATCACATTATGTGGATCAACACAACAGGAAAAAAATAGTAGCAGAGCGAAGATAATTAGCATAGAAAAGGGTTAGGCAGGGTGAACTAGGAAGAAAGAGAAATTCGTTTCTGAAGTAACAGCAGATGAACTGACAGAATGTGTTCAGTCTTCCTAATATTCATGGAGGATGGTGAAATGCAAGAAGGTGGTGGAAAGTAAGGCCAAAAGGGAACTGGGCCACGCATGAATTTTATACGCTAGTCTATGGATTCAGTCTTTTAGTAACTGAAAGTCACTGATAATTTTAAGGGCAGAGAAACAGTATCTATGAAATAATATGAGGGATTACCGACACTCCCTCATCTTTTAAAACTTTCCTTTTATTTATTCTTTGTGTCTTTCACATTATGTCTCCACATCATGTCTCCGGATCTCACCCATCTCCCTCCCCTGCTCCCCCTAAATAAAACAAAATAAAATTTAAGAGAAAAAAGGAGAGCCGGGTGGTGGTAGTGCACACTTTTACTCCCAGCACTTGGGAGGCAGAGCCAGGTGGATGTGGGTGAGTTTGAGGCCAGCCTGGTCTACAGAGTGAGATCCAGGACAGGCACCAAAATTACACAGAGAAACCCTGCCTTGAAAAACAAACAAACAAAACAGAAAAAAAAAAGAGAGAAGAAAGAAAAAAAAGGAAGAAAGGGAGAATATCATCATGGAAGCTGCAGTGTGACACAGTCACGCAGCAAACCCTCTATCCACAGATTTTTACATGCAGGTGTTCATCCCAAAGAATCATAGGTGTTATAGTTATCTAATCAGCAGCCCTCTCATTATCTTTATTATTCCTACCCCACATTAAGAATGCTCTACCAAGATCCTCACCAATCTAAAGGGCTCTTCTTCTTTCCTTCTCCAGCCCCATCACCTCTGCTGTATCATCAGGATTACCAACTCCTCCTTCTGGATTGTTAACCCTCCCTTACTATGTTAGCACACTTAACCAAGTTCCCTCCTACCTCTCTGGCTAGTCTTCTCTTAAATATTACTTTTTGTTGGGGAATATTATTTTAAGGTGTGTTACCTTTGTTGATGTTGTATTTGTTTAACTCTGTGAAACTGTGTTACTGTGCCTGTCTAAACATCTGATGGTCTAATAAAGAGTTGTACAGCCAATAGCAAGGCAGGAGAAAGGATAGGTGGGGCTGGCAGGTAGAATAAATAGTAGGAGAAATCTGGGGGGAAAAAAGATCTAGGAGTGAGAAAAGGAGGTGGACTCAAGGGACCAGCCACCCAGGTACACAACCAGCAATGGAATAAGAAAGAAAGGTATACAAAAGTAGAGAAAGGTAGAAGCCCAGAGGCAAAAGACGGGTTAATTCAAGGTAAGAAAAGCTGGCAAGAAACAAGTCAAGCTAAGGCCAGACATTCATAATGAAGAATATGCCTCCATGTGTGGGAGATGGGTGGCAGGCTCCCCAAGAGAGCAGAAACAAACAGCAACAACTTTTCTTCTTCAGGATTTCATGTCATTCTTGTTCACACTACGCATTCCTCCTGGGTATGCTAGGTTTTTCCAACTTTCATTTACCTCTGTAGGCAGAAAACTCATCTATACATCCCGCCTAGAAATCTTCCAGGGCTGG